>SKCR01030775.1:0-190592 GCA_019454045.1 Zanthoxylum bungeanum
CTATAACCTTACTCAATTGGAAATGCTAATGACGAAGGGATTATACATTAGCGTTTTAACCTCGACTTGTATGGTTCGACGTGTCGTGTTGTTTAGTCATGATTTGTAGGTGGACAGGCCTTCATGAAATATGTATATAAGTATATGAGATATATATGTATATATATAAATAACAACCGAACGTGAGCCTAGAGAGTTCCATTATATTGAGTTTACTCGTTGAGCACTAGGGCAACCTTTCGTCAAATGTTGACAAAATATTTTTGGGTTTTTAGGATTAAATTGTTTAATCTGATAATTCATGAGATGAATTGAATTAATTAATTTTATATCAAGAGTTGATATAATTTTTATTGTATAATAAATGTAAATTTGATTTACATTAAATTTGTAATTATTTTGTGAAATTAATTTAATTGTTAAATTAATATATAAAATTAGTTACTTGGTTTATACAAATAAATGTTTTAATTAATTAAAGTAACTTTAGTTAATGTAATTGAATGTTTTTAGTTAAAGTAACTAAAATCTTTTAATTGCAATTTAGTTACCTTGGTTGGTGAGATAATTTAACTATGGTTGAGTTGTTTTTTTGAAACAAGTGGTGTAGATAAAAGATTCCTTAAACCATGGTTATATTATATGGCTTGGGTTAGGTTTTCTTTATTTTCTTTTAATAAAAACAAAAAGCAAAAATTGAAAAAGAACTTCTTTTTTTTCCTTCTCTGCCTCTCTGCCGAAGTAACAAAGAAGAAAAGAAAAAATTAGTTTTAGTTTTTGCTTGGTTACTCTCTACTTGCCGAAATCAGAGAACAAGAGAACAAAAGAAAAGCAATTTTTTTTTTTTAAGAAGCAGCAAGCTACTGCCGAACCAAGAGGAAAGAAAAGCTTTGGTTTTGCTCTCAAATCCAAGCCTATAATCTCACCAAATATTACCCTACATATAATTAAGTCCATGGAATTAATCCCTAAGTGTTAAGGGTTAATTTATGTTCTTGAGGTTTTCTTTTTCCTAGGGTTTTAAGAGTTAAAATTTGGGGAAAAGTTGGTTGCTACTCTTGAGTGATCAAACCACCTTTTGATCACCAAGATTTGTTCCTTGAGTTGCTTAATTTGGTGGAGGAAGAAGAGTTTTGGAGAAAGCTTAAAGCTTGGAAATTTGGAAAACCTTGAAGGAATGATCAATTGACAAAGTTTGTTGGTACATTTAATTTGTGAATTTATTTGTTCAATTTGTTGATTAATTTAGTTGAGAAAAATTGTTATGGAAGTGTTGGATAAATTGGTAGCATGTATGTGAGGATTAGAAGCATATAAGTGTTGAAAATTAGTATATAGTTGATATGTTAATTTTGAATGCTTGGATTAATTTTTCCAAGAGTTGGAAAATTATATTGTATGCTTGAATTAATTTTTCAAATGTTGGAAAATTAATTTTAGTATGTTTGGATTATTTTCAAGTGTTGGAAATAATTAGGATGCTTAGTTTTAATTGTCAATAGTTGATAAATTGATTAAAGTGTGTTGAAATTTTTAAATGGACTTATGGTAATTTTTAATACATGAAAATGTTTTAATGCATTGGAAATTTTAAGTTTGTAATTAAAAATTTTAAACCCACTTTTTAAGGACTGCCGAAAATTAAACAAATATATATATATATTTTTATTCGTTCGCGATTTGATCTCGGGCGGTTTTCGCTGCGCTCGGTTTTGTCCGTTCCTCACACCACAGAATTCATGCTCGTAGATGCATAAAAATATTAAAAATTAGAAATAGGTAATTTCGGCAGCTAAGGGGAGCTGAGTTTTGTTGTGTTTTATAGTTGATAATGGGTAATTATAGTCTTAAAATGCATACTAATAATGGTTAAATTTAATGGGTTAAAAAGGGCAGAGAGTAAAGGCAAGTAGCAGTGGATTCTGTGAAGAAGTGCTGCCTGGCCAGACCTCACTATTTCGGTCATTAAATGAATTCTAGACCTCTGTTTGACACACCGTAAAATTCTTAGATAACTAAACATAATAGGGTTCAACATATTCAAAAATCAAAATTTTTAAACTTCAACATGAATTTAGGCCGAATTTTAGAACTGGGATGCCCTGCAAATATTTTAGTTTCAGTCTTACATGAGCAGCCTGTGTTGATATGCTTATAAGTTGAGTTCTGTAGGTAATATCAAGATCTGTAAAATTTTGGATAAACTAGATATTAAGGTAAATAACATATCCAAACATCAGAATTTTTGGATTTAAGATGAAGCCAAATCGAATTTTTGAAGTTGGATGTTCTGCTGCGAATACACCCAGTTTTTTTCTGATCACTCCTGAATTTCAACTTTGAACTTGAGTTTCCAAGATCAAAACTGAGATCCGTAAAAATTGACATAAACTAGACACATTTAAGTCCATTCTATTAAAATTCCAGCCCTTGATTCTATTCCAATTAATTGTAGTGAATTTTCGAAGTTAACCTTTGAGCAGGGAATTTTAATATTTTGGCAGAATTTGAAAATTTCGCTACCGTAATTCCGTAATTTGAAATCTAGGTCCGTAAAATTCTTAGATGACCTGAGTACCCTGACTTTTTAGTGAATTTGGTATCTCATGACTTGCATAACCTAATTCATGTTTAAGAGTTACTTTTGCCATACCTAGTCCAATGAATTCGATTTATTATATATTACTAATAGGAGCTCACATCGTTAGAGATTCCATAGCGAGTTTCTAGACAATCATCAATCTCTGTGAGTGGATGCTTTACTTTATGTTTTCTTGACTTATAATTTTAAATGTTTTGAAGTTTTATTTGTTTTGAGGTTTTAAATTGATAAATAATATGCATAATGATTAAATGTTTCCTTCTCTGTGCTTGTTCAATGTTTTCATGATTTCTAAATTATCTATATGTTTCCGCCAATGTTTAAAAATACGTGGCGGCGCCTCGAGGCGGCCAGCCAATGAGGCGCGAGGCGGACCGCCTCGATCCGAAAATCGAAAAAATAATTAAATTGTAATATAAGAATAATAAAAACATGTTAAATCCAAAATACATTCATTTATTCATAATTCATAATATGTTCAAACAATTATTGATAATTAATCCCTAAATAAGCTATCATTTATAGCATATTGAAAAAGTTCAGACTTAAAATACATATGACATATCACTATACGAATACGATATGATAGTTAACTGAAGTGTGTATTTTTGGCCAATTAATTGAAGCTTACTACTTACAACAGGATAGTTCACTAAAGTGTGTAATTACAGTATTACACTACATTTACACCACATATGATTTTAGTCCCGAACTTGCACTTAAATCTTTATATATTGCCTTCAAAATAAGTTTATCTTTTTCTCTAGTTTCGTTAATGAATTTTTTTAGGTCATTAACAAGTTAAAATGTAAAAAAAAAAAAAGCTGAACAGATTACCACAAACGCTATCGTCACCGAGAGAGAGAGAGAGCAGAGGAGCCCGAGAGAGAGAGAGAAGTATAAGTCGAGAGAGAGAGCAGAGGAGGCCGAGAGAGAATATAAAAACCCCATAATCAAATTTTTTTTTTTAATACTGTAAATGAAACGACGACGTTTTGAAATCCCCAAAACGTCGTCATTTCATTTAATAAAATTAAAAAAAAAAGGTTTCGCGTGAGGTGGCCGTCTCAGGTCGCCTCACGCCGATTTGGCGGGAGGTGGCCTGAGGTGGCCGCCTCGCAAGCGTTGAGGAGGCCGCTTCACAAAAACCGAAATAGGCGGCGGCCTCAATGCGTCGTCGCCGCGAGGCGGCGCCTCGAGGCGGCCGCCTCAACCGAATTTTTAAACAATGGTTTCCGCTGAGATGCTCGATTGATAATATGTTTCCCCCCCGACGCTTGTTGCATGTTTTTTTTTATGTTTTTATGACTAATCATATGTTTCTGTCGGAGTGCCTGTTTAGGGTCTCGTCCATCAGAAATGGATTGACCCGCTAGCTTGTCGACAAGGGATTGTTCGTTCCTCGCTCAGTTTATGCACGCGACTTGGTTGTTGAGCGCTTGATATGTTTTTGACGACACATGCATGAAAAACGGTTTGTGGACATATTTTAGAATTTTTTTATGGTTTGTTACTTTTAGTATCCACTCACCAGGTCGTTCAAACGATCTGACCCATCAACTCTACAGTTTGTTTTGCAGGAAGATTTACATGGTGAGCCATAGTCGAACATGAGCCTGAGATCAAGGAATTGAGTTACTGCACTCACTACAGTATGGGCCAGTCATGCTAAGTTTGTTGTCCGCATTTAGATAAAATACATGTATGTCAGTTTGAGTCAAGTCTGAATGTGTATGATGTTATATTAAATGAAGTATAAATATTTATTTAAAGTTAGTAAGTTGTTCATATAGCACAAATGGGTTCATGAATTAGCCTAATAAATTTCTATTTTAGTTATGTGGTCTAGAAAGTTTAGAAATGATCAGAGGCTCAGGGTGGTGGTGAGGATCAATCACCTGCCGGTAACATCTCTGCATTGAGGATGTTACAGCTTGACTTGATTAATCCAAACTATCTATTAGTCTTAACTGGAAAATTAATGATTGTTTTCCAGTTGGTTATAGTTTCCAAAAATCGGATATACCTACAAAACTGGTTCAAATGCCAAAGAAATCTCACTAGTATTAATCCAGAATCTGAAAGCTCCGTCAAAAAGGTACTCTAGCCTGCCATAATATGATATTTGGCATCCATGCGAACAAAGATTCGGTCATTAGGTGAAATCTCAAGGATTTTGGCAATGTGATTCCAGGACTCTCTTTTTTATTTGACATACTAAATTCCCTCAGCTTGTGCATCGGGTTTGAAAGTAGGAACTATAGTGAGATCTATGACATTTAGTAGTAAAGAAAACAGAATAGAGCCCATTATTTGTCATCATCTCTATACTAGTACTGCTTGTTAACTGAAGTGTGTATTTTTGGCCAATTAATTGAAGCTTACTACTTTCAACATGATAGTTCACTAAAGTGTGTAATTACAGTATTACACTGCATTTACACCACATATGATTTTAGTCCCGAACTTGCACTTAAATCTTTATATATTGCCTTCAAAATAAGTTTATCTTTTTCTCTTGTTTCGTTAATGAATTTTTTTAGGTCATTAACAAGTTAAAATGTAAAAAAAAAAAAAAAAAAAAAACTGAACAGATTACCACAAACGCTATCTTCACCGAGAGAGAGAGCAGATGAGGCCGAGAGAGAGAGAAGTATAAGTCGAGAGAGAGCAGAGGAGGCCGAGAGATAATATAAAAACCCTAGAATCAAATTTCTTTTTTTTTAATACTGTAAATGAAACGACGACGTTTTGAAATCCCCAAAACGTCGTCATTTCATTTAATAAAATTAAAAAAAAAGTTTCGCGTGAGGCGGCCGTCTCAGGCCGCCTCACGCCGATTTGGCGGGAGGCGGCCTGAGGCGGCCGCCTCGCAAGAGTTGAGGGGGCCGCCTCACAAAAACCGAAATAGGCGGCCGCCTCAATGCGTCGTCGCCGCGAGGCGGCAAGGCGGCCGCCTTAACCGAATTTTTAACCAATGGTTTCCGCTGAGATGCTCGATTGATAATATGTTTCCGCCCCGACGCTTGTTGCATGTTTTTTTTTTATGTTTTTATGACTAATCATATGTTTCTGCCAGAGTGCTGGTTTAGGGTCTCGTCCATCAGAAATGGATTGACCCGCTAGCTTGTCGATAAGGGATTGTTCGTTCCTCGCTCAGTCTATGCGCGCGACTTGGGCGTTGAGCGCTTGATATGTTTTTGACGACACATGCATGAAAAACAGTTTGTGGACATATTTTAGAATTTTTTTATGGTTTGTTAATTTTAGTATCCACTCACCAGGTCGTTCAAACGATCTGACCCATCAACTCTACAGTTTGTTTTGCAGGAAGATTTACCTGGTGAGCCATAGTCGAACAGGAGCCTGAGATCAAGGAATTGAGTTACTGCACTCAGTACAGTATGGGCCAGTCATGCTAAGTTTGTTGTCCGCATTTAGATAAAATACATGTATGTCAGTTTGAGTCAAGTCTGAATGTGTATGATGTTATATTAAATGAAGTATAAATATTTATTTAAAGTTAGTAAGTTGTTCGTATAGCACAAATGGGTTCATGAATTAGCCTAATAAATTTCTATTTTAGTTATGTGGTCTAGAAAGTTTAGAAATGATCAGAGGCTCATGGTGGTGGTAAGGATCAATCACCTGCCGGTAACATCTCTGCATTGAGGATGTTACAGCTTGACTTGATTAATCCAAACTATCTATTAGTCTTAACTGGAAAATCAATGATTGTTTTCCAGTTGGTTGTAGTTTCCAAAAATCGGATATACCTACAAAACTGGTTCAAATGCCAAAGAAATCTCACTAGTATTAATCCAGAATCTGAAAGCTCCGTCAAAAAGGTACTCTAGCCTGCCATAATATGATATTTGACATCCATGCGAACAAAGATTCGGTCAATAGGTGAAATCTCAAGGATTTTGGCAATGTGATTCCAGGACTCTCTTTTTTATTTGACATACTAAATTCCCTCAACTTATGCACCGGGTTTGAAAGTAGGAACTATAGTGAGATCTATGACATTTAGTAGTAAAGAAAACAGAATAGAGCCCATTATTTGTCATCATCTCTATACTAATGCTGCTCATGTCCGACATGAACCTAATGTGCATAGTTCATGATGATTGTCACGACCCCTTCCCTAGAGCTCAATCCTAGAAAGGGTTCACGGACTTCATTAGCTCGAGCATTCTATATGTCAAACCAATCGAACAAATATGCACAATTATTACCTTATAAATTACAAATACATGAATTATACACAATTTTTATGGTTTACAACACAAGTCTTAAAAATATGCAAATGATTACTCAAATGTCTAAACTAACCCGAAAAACAATTGTGGCACGTGGATCCAATTCTGGTACTCCTTCTGATGTGCTCGTGAATTACCTAGAATGTTTGGGGAAAGGGGAATGAGTTTAAAGAGCTCGGCAAGTAAAGCACTCATACTCTCAACATGACCTCACCAACAAAATAGGGATATATATATAAGTGTGTGTGTGTGTGTGTATATATATAATATATACACACACAAAATATAATATAATATCATCTCAAGCAATCATCCAACAACAATACAAACATTCATCAAACATGGTTGCTAATCATGTTTCAATCCATTATAATAATGGTTTGAAATCAATGGGAAAGTCTCTCTCACACTCCCAAGGTTTCCCACCATGTCATCTCGCAAAATATGTGTGAGTGGGTTAAAACCAATGGGATAGCCTCTCTCATACTCGTAAGTTTTTTCTCTATATAATCTCGTAAAATATCTCATCACATCTCATCTCATCTCCGGCCACTATTATACAAAACCCGACAACATAACATAACAAACATGCATCATACAATATAATCACATCTCACATCCAATCCATCAATCTCATCTCAACAATCATGAATTCATATTTCTCATGCTTTCAACTAATCAATGTTTATATCTCCACAAAATATATATATTAATGCATATATATATAGACTTTCACAACAACCATCAATCAACAAATAATTATGTTAATCCACGCAAGAGACTTTAATATAACTATATCCTTACTAAGAATCTGAAAAAAAAAATTATAAAATTATGATCAGGTCCCTCAATTTTTCAAAATTACGATTTACCCATAAACTTTCTAAATTTCCATTTTAGCCCCTAAACTTTTCTATTATGTCGATATAGTCCTAAAACTCTTAAATATTACTTATTGATCCCTGAAACCAGAATTTATAGTCTTACCCTCTTAATTATGCAAGTATACAATTACGTCCAAAACTTTCAAATTCTATCATTTACACCCCAAAACGGTCATAATCACGTACCGAGCTCCAACGACCACCAAAACTCACAACGAAGGAGCCGCTGGTCAGGAAACGTCTTAAGGATCACATTGATGGTGGTGGTAGGGGCTGAAACACGACGGTTATCGATGATCGGTTAAACACCGATAACTACCATATTTTGCTCGTTTCTCAACCACCAAAGGTCCGATTTGGGCAAACGAAGTGTCCAACTCGCGTATCTCGATGATGGGAAAATTCAAGTCTGGGAGGTGTCATACACGTGCGGCGGCGCATGAAGCGCGTGAGCAGCAAGTCACTGGCGCGTGGCCGGCGCGTGAGGGCACGTCCGGTGGTGTCTCAGCGGCGATGGATTCGTCTCGTCGATGGGATGCTCCAAATGTGGTCACATGCCGGAAATGGAGATCGGAAGACGTCGAAAACCTTTTTTCTCTCTCTGTCCATGTATTTTATCTCTCTTCTAGATAATCCTCTCTCAATTATACTCGGTTTCTCTCTCTAAAACACCATGAAATTATACCCAGAACTCTCTTTGATACGAACAAGGCAATCAAATGGTCCTCGAAGATTCTGATTTGCAAGTGTTTTGTTTATTGTTCTGTTAACTCTACTTCCCAACCAAACTGCCCATTTAGGACCCTCTGACAAAGCAACGGATTGTTCAACAGTAATGTAAGAATATCATCACAGCAAACAATTTCTGGACATGCCCTTTCCACGGGAGCTTTCATGTTATGAATAACTTTGAAACCCTTTTGCTGAAATATTATTTGGCAATACAAATATCTCATGTCTAGAATAATGTTAGAGACATTATGGCATGTGGAAGATTAAAAAAAATAGGGAGAGAAATGAGTTTAAGATGTTGATCCTTCAAGTACAATTGCAACCGTAAGAGTAGCTGCAAGTAGATAATGAAGATAAGTCATATATGAGATAATTAATTATTTGATAGAAGAAGACAAGAAATTGGGTGAGTATGTTTGTTTGATTAGGAAACTATAGAACCTAATTATTGAGGATAATGGATGTGGGGTGTGTTAGGTTTGATAATAATTGATATGATAAAAAAAATACAAGATATTACAATCTACCCACCTTATAAAAATTTCGTCCTCGAAATTTCTAAATCCTCAAACAATTCTGGGTATTTCTCCCTCATATCATGTCCCACTACCCAAGTCGTTTCCTAGATGTGATGATTAGACCATATGACCTTTACATGAGAAATTCGTCTGAATCTCAACTCTCGAACCTTTCGATCTACGATCTCTACAGGCTTTTCAACATATGTAAGATTCTTGCTCAACTCTACTGGTTGACTCTCCAAAATGTGATAAGGGTCTAGTACATTCTTCCGCACAACAATATGAAACACTTTATGAATCCTCTCCAATTGCGGTGGCAATGCCAGATGATATTGTTGTGTGAGGAACGGATAAGCCGTGCGCAGCGGAACCCACCCGAGATCAAATCCCGAACGAATAATAAATTTTTTTTTCGGTAATTACAAAAACAGTGAATAAAATTTTTAATCACAAATTTACAAATTCCAATGCACTAAAAATCATTACCAATTTTTTATGCATTAAAATAATTACCATAAGTTCAATTAAAAAAATTCTACACACTTAATACATTTTCAACTCTTGATAAATTATTCTAAGCTTCTAAAATTATTTTCAACATTTAAAATAATCCAAACATACTAAAATTAATTTTCCAACACTTGAAAAATTAATTCAAGCATATAAAATAATTTTCCAACTCTTGAAAAATCAATCCAAGCATTTAAAATTAACATATCATTTATATACTAATTTTCCAACATTTAAATGCTTCTAATCCTCACATACATGCTTCCAATTTATCCAACACTTCCACAACAATTTTTCTAAACAAAATAATCATCAACAAATTGAACAATAAATTTACAAATTAATTTACCACAAGATGCATTCAAGCCTTCCCAATTTGTGAATGGTTGCTTCTAAGTTTCTTTGAATCTTCCAAACTTTTGAACTGCTTCAAACTCCACCAAATTGAGCTCTCAAGAACAAGTCTTTGTGATCAAAAGGTGGTTTGATCACTCAAGAGTGGCAACCAAACTTTTCCTCAAATTCAACTTTTGAACCCTAGAAAAAATTAAGGACTTCAAGAACACAATTAATCTTTAACACTTAAAGATTAATTTACATGGTCTTGATGATATATTTGGGTATTTATGGTGAGTATTTTTTTGACTTGAATTTGTGAAGAGCAAAATCAAATTTTCTTTCTTTCTACTCGGCAGTGAGCAAAAAATTAATTACTTTAATTCATCTCATGAATTATCAAATTAAACAATTTAATCCTAAAACCTAAAAAATACTTTGTCAATATTTGACGAGAGGTCGCCCTAGTGCTCAACGAGTAAACTCAATATAATGGAACTCTTTAGGCTCACGTTCGGTTGTTACTTATATATATATATATATATATATATATATATATATAAGTATATACATGCAGGTCTGCCCACCTACAAATCATGACTAAAACAACACGACACGTCGAACCACAAGTCGAGGTTAAAACGCTAATGTATAATACCTTCGTCATTTCCGTTTCCAATTGAGTAAGGTTATAGTTATACGGTCAAAACCTTATCTACTCAATATAAACTAACTTTTCAAAACTATATTCCATTAATAAATAATATATGTGAAACTCTTTTCAATATTATTTATAATGTCAAATAAACAATTTCTTCGCCGAACTTTCGGCCGAAAGATTTCCGGAATATACTCAGAAAAATATCTGGAAACATAATCCAACCATATGGACCGACGAATCCTCATATTAACACACACCGATCTTCGTGAGCATCGGTCTATACCTAACAGACATCCAGCGGTCAGACCATGAAAGGTCTCTGACATGCATGGTATCAGGCATAGATGATCACTCATAAGACCACCGTGGTGTCTCAAGTCAAAGGACCACAATAACTACTCAACTCGTAAAGACAACTTTTGACAGTTTTATGGAATATCTATTAGTCATCTTTTATGAGTTTGTTCAATATTCATTCAACTAATGAATATCTGCATTTCTATACGAACTTCCACTAAGCTCATAGTCTGTTGAGACAAACCATATGTCAATTACATATATAGACAATGCACTAGTCTTACCAATATAATGACCGACCCATGAAAATATATCTAGACCTGGAAAAATTTATATTCGAGAGAATGCGTGATATTTCTCAACACCATTTGCAACTCTTGAAACTATATCATCATATGTTGTAACTCTTGGGTCTTTACTAGATTCATATAAGGTTCCGAGTGTAACTCGAAATCTCTAACTCTTAGAGTAATCTAACTCTTAGATTTACAATATATAAATAAAAGTAAGAGTTTTACCATATATTTAAATAAATAACAATGATAAAATAAATATTATATTGCATAAATATCAAATATTCATACAAAAAGTGAATGGTGCTTGATCACCATTTCCAACTGATATGTCACTTTGCCTACTTCCAAAATCTGGTATGGACTAATACAGCGAGGCAAAAACTTTCTCTTTCAGCCAAATCTCAATACTTCATTCCAATGAGAGACTTTCAAGAATAATTTATCCTCAACTTGGAACTCCATGTCATTCCCCCTACTATTGGCAAAACTCTTACGTCGACTCTGCTCCTCTAACAGTTTTGCTCGGATCATCCTGACCCTCTCAGATGTCATATCCATCAAGTCTAAGTAATGAATCTGTCAACCTCCAACCTCGCCCCAACAAACAGAAGTCCTACATCTTCTCTCAGACAAAGCCTCAAATGGAACCATGCTGATACTAGTCTGAAAACTATTGTTGTAGGCGAACTCGGTCAAACGTAAATGTTCACCCCAACTCCCAGTGAATGCCAAAACACATGATCTCGACAAATCTTCTAGCGTTGAATAGTCCGCTCTGACTGACCGTCGGTCTGAGGGTGAAATGAGGTGCTCATAGAAATATTTGATCCCATAGTCTTCTAGAAATTCTGCCGAAAATGAGAAGTAATCTGACATTTATATCTGATACAATCGATAATGGTACATCGTGTAACCATACAGTCTGCTCCATAAACAAATTTCGCTAGTCTCTCGGATCCTCATGCAACTCGAATCTGCAGAAAATGGGCAGATTTAGACAATCGACCCACTATCACCCAAATTACATCATAGCCCATTCGGCAACTCTACTACAAAATCCAACTTAATATTTTCCTTTGGCCACTCAGGTATAGGTAGAGGCTTCAGTAATTCAGATGGATATTGATGCTCTGCCTTAACATGTCGACTAACCAAACACTGAGATACAAACTCTGAAATCTCTCTCTTAATTCCTAGTCACCAATATGTCTTTTTCAGATTTTGATACATCTTGGTGCTCCCAGAATGCATATAATAAGGATAATAATGAGCCTCATCCAAGATCTTCTACTTGAGTGTTCCAGTATGTGGTATCACAACTCTATCGCCAAAAAGTTATACAACCTCTGAACTCAATCTGAAGGTAGTAGTCCCATTCCTTGCAATCCCTGCTCTCCTTTTTTTCACTCGTGCCACAACTTACAAACCAGCTATCCCATCTCCTAAAGAAAAGGCTTCATCTAGGGTCCTGTACAGACAACAGCTGTAAAGAGTTTAAAGCAGATCACGCAAATCAACCACCTTTTAAGATTCCTACTACTGAAAAAGAGGATTTACAGGTCCCTCGCATTTCTGTTTTACATCTTGTCACCACGATAATTATTATCCTTTCCATCAGACATGGATACTGTGAAAGTGTCTTTTTATGAAGAAATTATTGCTATCTCTCCCTATAAAGAGATGTATGAGTTCTTAAGGAATTACTCAAAACTTCTTCTATAGCATCCTCTTCTGCCAATCCTAATGTTGGAGTTTGCTAAGGTCCCAAGGATCAATAAACAAGCATGAAACACAAGTGAATACATACGAGGGAGTTGTGGAATACTCACAACGATCGGTTGAGCGACGCTTTGACGAACAAAAATCGATTTCTGCTCACTGCATGCTCGGCAGTCCACTGTCACAGTTCACTGAAATTTTCAGCCATTGTTGCTCAAGCATCCAAGCTCCAAGCTTCGTCAAACGATTCCCGGCTCATGGGTGGACTTCCCTATCACCTTCGCATGTCTCTCGGAGTGCTAGCTCTCTTGATTTTTGCCACAAAATCAAGCACTTTTGCTTCCCATTTTCTTGAAGTCACTCGGCAGTGGCTGTTTCTAAAACAGAAGAAAAACCAGGCCCAAGGGCGTGAGAGGAGAGAAATTGGAGAGAGAGAGAGAGATGAAATATGTTGAATTGATTTTGGTAATTGATTTTGCAAATCATATACCAAACATTTTGCTTTTAAAAAGTCAAACAATAAAAGCTTTAATGCCAACCACACACATCAAGTCACATCATCAATCAAGTTGTCAAGTCACATCACTCAAAGTGACAAGTGATTTGACGTTTGATGCGACTAATGATTTGACGCTTGATTTGACTTGCGTGCCGCACTCAAATTCAAAATGCAAATGCGCTCGCAAACAATCCCGGGCTCGGGTTCGCTAATTCCAAATTAACGAATTTTCCGTTACGTCGTAATTAAATGATTATGCCTAGCAAAATCACTATTCACGTCGCTAACGAATTAATTCTAAATTAACTCGTTCGCCCGAATTAAAATCTAATTTTAATTCTGCGTCGAAATCTAATTTCGTTTAATATATCAAATATATTAATTTACCGATTAATTCCAAATTAATCGTTATCTCTCTTTAATTGATATTTTATCCTAGATAAAATATCTCCGTAATTAATCCCAGATTAATTTTCTCTCTCATCTTATTAATCCCAGATTAATTAAAAGTGCGAGTCATACGTCATCGGTGAATCTTCGGGAAGCGACCCATGAGATCCCCGGATATGTTGGCAGTAAATTCGGTCGTCGGACTATCCGAACACATAAGTACCTAGTACTACGTTTATACCGATTTACAAGACAAGGTTGGCTTCTAGCAAAGCGCCATGCCTGCCTACCCAATTCTCCAGAAATATCCTTACAGGAATAAAGGATCTATATCAGGCGTAGTATACGTAGTATTGCGTATTTCGATCCATTATCGGATGATCACATGCAAGGCCTGATGTTGATATAGTGTCTGCCCCGTACGAAGCATATATCGAATGACGAGCAACTAGTCTCTTTATTATCAAATAATCATGACCAAGTCATATTATCCCGACGATTGCAACCTTTTTAGAGAACCAGTTCTGTATCCCTACGCGATCATCATCTCCATATGACTGGAGTGACACTTCCGTCTTGACATCACACCCGACACACTACGATTCTCAATATACAGAGCATAGGCGTACACAGAACCTGTTAAAGCCCTGGACGACCGCAACCAAAGTATATTGATTGTCGCAAGTATTAGCGGTGCAAGTCTCAAGTTAAGACCAAATACACCTACCCTGATTTCGAATTTCCATAGACACATAGTCATACTACCAATGGAATTCTGAGGGGGTCTATCCAGAGCGAAGCTGTTTCCCATACCATCGGTAAAACACAACCTCCTATTACACTTGCATGAGTATCCTATACCCAAATATATGAGAACTATGTCGTTGTGCCCTCACAACTCGCACAAGTGTAATACTAGTCTTTTACGTATTCATCGATGTCCAATCTCGACAATACTCTGACTAGGGATATTTAATGATTTATCCTTCGTGGATTGATACTGTCTCATATCATTCTCAATCTAGGAACAAATCATAGGGACCTCATATCATTTATACATCTAGGTGATCTAATCACAAATGATAAGAGTGCAATTTCCTTTGTCACATAGTTAATTTGTACAACAACACCATGATCTGTACAAATAGTGACGCTATGGGTCATAATTGTCCAACAATCTCCCACTTGGCCTATAGCCAGTCACTCGAGTGTCTTACACCCGAACTATGTACGGTTGGCTCAAACTGCTGAGAAATGCTTTCGTCAGCGGATTTGCATGATTATCGTCTGATGCGATTTATTCGATCATCACATCGCCATGATGTATGATCCGAACGAATCAGATGAATATCGAAGTATGTATCCGGATCGTTGATGAGACCATTAATTCTTTAGCCTGTGCTGACGCCTGGCTCAGCTGCTAACAGAACTATATCTAATCTAATTAGATTTGTTATCGACCCAGAAGGCTTCTATTGTTGTCTCAGCTGCAGCAATAACCCGTATTTGTTGTTTATTCGGTAACAGTATCTTGCTTGGAAGATTTCCAGCTCACTGTTCTGATATTCAAGCTGTATAGTACCGTTTGTGACTCTTAGTCGTCTTTATCTGTTATGAAACTTGCTACAGTGATCCCAGTCACTTCAAGTTCTCCATCTCCATTGTTATAAGACAGCATCCTTAGATCTCTAAGATACTAAGCATGTTCTTAACTTCAATCTAGTGACTATCACTTGGATTGGCCTATTTGTGAATCCATATGCTCAAAGCGTATGAGACACCAGGTCGCGTACATTTTTCAATGTACGATTTCTCGGAGAATTTTCGAAAGCCAAGCTTTCGCCGATTGTTATTTATGGGAATATCATTTCCAAGAAATGATGTATTATCATTATTTATATAGGACAGCCACTGTCAGTGTGCTCCCACTAACCCTCTTATACACACAAGAATATTTTCGTTTTGAATTAAATCATAAACTATTATGATTACATCAAAACGATAATTCCAAGAACCTATGCTTGCTTCAATCCAAACATGGATCGAATAACCTGCAAACCTTGTTTGCTAGTTTTGTTACGACAAAACCGACAGGATATTGTAAACATCCTCCGAAAGGTTTCCTTTTCAGGAAAGCGATTTTCCCGTTAAGCTGACATATTTCATAAATGAAACATGCAACATTAGCAAGCATTATCCAAATGGATTTACCGTGGCAACAGGTAAAAGGTTGCGTCGTAATCAACACAATGTTGATAACGATACATTTCCGCTAAAAGCCTAGCTTTATACGTTGGTATGTTGTCATCCATGTACGTCTTCCTTGAAGACTTATATAGTACCAATATGCACAATGCCTTGTGGTACATCAACTAGTATCCAAACTTGTTGATATACATGGAATCCATTTCGAACTCATGACACTTTGCCATAATTAGGGAGTCGATACCCTATATCACTACCTCATACGTAGTCAGTTGGTATACCTCAATAAGATAGACATTTTTATGAGGTGAGATCAGAAACCCATACCCCAGGTTGTTTTCTGACTCTCTCCGACTTACGCGGTACTTGTGTATTCGAAGATCAATGGTATAGTTTCATTTGATGAACTATATGTGTTCCATTAAGATTCGGTGCCTTGAATAGTATTACTCTGATTTTCATCGAGTTTTACTATCCTCCCACTTACCACTGCATATCAGTATTCCTCTTAGGAAAACCGCATGGCGAGCAACAATTACATTGTTCTCTTGTGAGTTGTATAAGTACTATACTTATGGTATCCCTAGGATAACCTACATTGGCACTTATCCAATTTGGGTTTTAGTTTGGTATCATCCAAACATATGCCTAGCATTCCCAAATGTTCAGGAATGAGAAACCCGGTTTCTTTCCCGTTCATATCTAATATGAATTCTGTCAAACAGATTATATGGAACCTTATTCAAAATAAGTTCTGCACTGTTTATGCTTATCTGTTGAAGGAAATGGTAGCTTAGAGCGACTCATGATTAACCTTATCATGTCCAACAAAATTTGGTTACTCGGTTCGGACACACCGTCAAAATGACGTGTTCCGGGAGGAGTCCCCATTGAAAGAATACTTTACTCTTTCAAGTAAATTAGAAACTTATTGCTTAAGTATTTTCATCATGGTCTAACCGTGACGGTTAACACTTTAGCTGATCTGTTTGTCTACTTCGTGTCGAAACTTTAAAAGTTTCCGATTTGTGTTCTTCAAAAGAAACACATAACCATAACGCGATGCCACATCCGTAAAGGTCACGAAATATTCATATCCACTCTAGCCTAGCTAGACATGGGCCCACTTGCTTCACTATGAACTAGGGCTAACAGATCGGTGACACTTGCCACTTTTACCAAGTAAATAGTATTTTAGGCACTTTGCCCAATAAACTAGATTCGTAGACTTTATTTGGACTTTTATCAAATATGTCCTAGTATCCACTTTCAAAAGTGCGGATATACGTGTCTTGTTTATTGTGTCCCAGACACAATGCCACAATATGTTTCTTCTGATCAAATCAGTTTGAGCTGTTTGTTTGTCATATTATATTTCTGAGATTTATTTATATTCAAAATATAAATTGTTATTCACATCTAATGTGTTTATCTCAATATCATCTTTATATAATAAAACACTTTAGTGTTCTAGAATATAAAGGTTCACCCGCAGTGGTTTAAACACTGATACAGAGATAATGTTTCTAGTCAAACTAGTTCACATATAACAGGTTCGAAATTTAGGTACAAACCCGAGGGTAGTTCCTAAAAAAGGTATCGACGGTTGAAACAGCGATTTTCGTCCCATTTCCAATCCGCAGATTAATCTCAATTGAAGTCAGTATCCTGTTCATAACAGATTCTAAACATCAATACATATATTTTATGTATCACACTAAGTATTTAAAATCTAATTTTAATGCTAGTAGTGAACATAATGTTGACAAATATATTTGAAGTCAGAGCCTTGCCCCGTCTTCAATTCCTTCATGTCTGCTTTGTCCAACGGCATTCACGCTTCCGCGATCCCGTTTGCCACAATTTAAGCAGACATTTTGGGATATGTCCTTTATCTTCCCAGAAGATTATAATGATTTTGCCTTTGCCCTTTTCAACACTCAGAAGCCTTTGGCCAAGCCTCAGACTTCTAGAATATCGAAGTAAGGTTCGCCTTGCGCTACTTGCCTTATTGCAAAGTTTGACTTTATCTCATTGAGAATAGTCATTAACCCTCCAAGAGTTATAAATTGCAATTTAGTACTTTAAAATCTAAATATAGATTTATAAAGATCCTTCAATTTCTTTATCATACTTTAAGGATCCAATCCTTAGTTCTGATTCAGAAATTAAGGAGTCTACCGCGACAAGCTTAATGGATTAAGCACTTAAGTTATCATCACATAAATCTTCCAAAGATTATGCTCAACTATTTCTTAACTCCGGGCTTAGGCATAATATGTTATTTTATCAAATAAAGTAACTTATTAGTTTCCAGGACCATCCTGAAATTATACCCAATTTGAAAATTAACCCATTTAAATACATTTTCCCTCGGATTATGTTTTAAATGTCAATCTTTCAATTTTTATCTTGATTCTAATAGTCCAACTATTTAATCAACGATTTCGGTACTATTTTATATAATGATCACAATAGTCCAACTATTTAATCAACTATAATTTAATTAAATCAAAATCAATTATATTGATTACTATAATCCAATTATAAAATCAACTATAAATGAATAGCTTGAATAAGTCCAACTGTTTATTAAGACAACAATTTAAATATTAGTCCAACTAACATTTAATTATTTGACGAATGATATTTGAATGAGCGCGTATGGCAAGTAATTAAACGAATATTGCAAATTTAATTCTTGCCTCCCACTATTTTTCGGCGAGCCTCTAACCCTCTGTCGAGTACTCGGGAAATCGTGTTTCCTAGTGGACTAAGATCGTTAAATATCACACAATCTTGACTTTGGCCACAAATTGTATGATAATTAACTAGGTAGATCTCTAAGATCGATTGGATCCAATCCAATTCCTAGATCGGTAGGGGGACATCCAAGTCCGAAACATATATCTTATATATGCCAATACATCCAATGTATTACTAACCTTTTTCCTCTGAATCAACTAAGCCTTGGCTTTGGCACAACAAACTTAGTGATCCCAGTTACGCGACCCATTGACCATGGAAAGCTTCGTAATCAATGTCGATGGACAAGAAGTGGTCTTGACTTTGGCCAACAAACCACAACTTGGACAAGACACCAATATGGAACAAAGCTCTCGTGATTCAAACACATCCTCGACGGATAAAGGCCTTGACTTTGGCCAACAAGCCAATGCCAGTCTCGGATCTTGAGTGAGAATCACTCAATGGAAGGAAAGATGCTTAATATTTTGCGATGGTTTTTCGTGTGCAAATTGGCAACCAATTTATTATCTTTGTTAAGGTCTCATCATCATACACCCTTAAATATGCATTCTAAACACATAATAAAGCGCGTATAAATAAATAATATGATATGCGGATGGATACTTTACACAATGATCCTAGATCAAATCTCTCACTCTCTCTCTCCCTCCCACTAGCACATGTATTTACTTTTACCTGTTACACTACACTTCCAAAGAAACCTCATTTACATTGAGGGGAATAGGTTAGAAGAGAATACAAAGAATAAACAGGTAATAAGGCTGGACTCGCAGGTCCAATTAATAAATTCCAAATTTATTACAATAATTTCTAAAATTGCCCCACCCATCTAATATCCATCCGATATACATTATTCATGCATCGCAACCATGTATTCACAAAAGCATGTTATCAATCAATCTAATCAAATTAATTAATCTGATAATTAGTGATCATCCAATGTTCAAACAAAGATTTGATTTTGCGCGAGTCAAACTCGTCTTTGCAAATAAGTACTCAAAGTACGAATTCTCGAATTAAATTAAACTACATAATTAAATCCAATTCAATTTGTATTTAATTCTAATTCGCTATTTAATTCTAAATTAAATACTACAATTTATTAATGAACTTTTACGACTTAAATTCCAAATTTAATCGTTACGGGTCTCAAAGCCCGATTAACGTCCAACGTCAATTTAATTAAAGTCCAATGGGCTTTTAATTAATTTCTTTAAGGCGTGGACTTTTGGTCAACTCGGGTCGAACCGAATAACCAAAATCCAATCCGGGAGTTACCCCATAAGCCCATAAATCAATTTAGGCTCATTAGGCCCAATTAAACTTTAAAGATCCATTAGTCGCATTTGGGCTTTATGGAGGCGGTTTTTGGGTCCAATTGGATCCAATCCATTTGGCCTAAACCTAACTTGGTATAACCAAGCCAAGCCCAATTACAACACAACAAGCCCAAATCCAATTTAAGGCCCAAATAATTAAATTCCAAAAATCCAATTTTCCCAATTTAATTACACTAAAGTGTATAACACAATTAATCACCCAAATCAATATTTCCAAAACATTAATTTATACAATTAATCATGCTCAATTACAACAAAACATGTCCAACACATTTTATCAAAAAATCAAACCCATTCATGCTTCTTTATGTCTCGGCAATATTGGGGATTTTATGTCCGATTCGAATTCAATCCAATTAATTCCACAATCGACATTAAATCAACATCCCGAATGATTTCCAACACATCCAATGATCAAAAATCAAAAAATCACCAAGACAAAATAGGGCATATATTCGGCCAACACCAAAAAATGGGGGGAAATTTGTTCCAAACACAATTTCAACAAATTGATCCAATCAATCCTCAATTCAAACACATTTAAGCATACTAATTCATCCAATTTCATTAATCATGCTCAAAATCAAGTTTACCCAAATTTTAAGCCCTAAACTTTTTCATGCTTTTCCTTACTTATGATACCATTGTTGGAGTTTGCTAAGGTCCCAAGGATCAATAAACAAGCATGAAACACAAGTGAATACATACGAGGGAGTTGCGGAATACTCATAACGATCGGTTGAGCGACGCTTTGACGAACAAAAATTGATTTCTGCTCACTGCATGCTCGGCAGTCCACTGTCACAGTTCACTGAAATTTTCGGCCATTGTTGCTCAAGAATCCAAGCTCCAAGCTTCGTCAAACGATTCCCAGCTCATGGGTGGACTTCCCTATCACCTTCGCATGTCTCTCGGAGTGCTAGCTCTCTTGATTTTTACCACAAAATCAAGAACTTTTGCTTCCCATTTTCTTCAAGTCACTCGGCAGTGGCTGTTTCTAAAACAGAAGAAAAACCAGCCCCAAGGGCGTGAGAGAGGAGAGAAATTGGAGAAAGAGATGAAATGTGTTGAATTGATTTTGGTAATTGATTTTGCAAATCATATACCTAATATTTTGCTTTTAAAAAGTCAAACAATAAAAGCTTTAAATGCCAACCACACACATCAAGTCACATCATCAATCAAGTTGTCAAGTCACATCACTCAAAGTGACAAGTGATTTGACGTTTGATGCGACTAATGATTTGACGCTTGATTTGACTTGCGTGCCGCACTCAAATTCGAAATGCGAATGCGCTGGCGAACAATCCCGAGCTCGGGTTCGCTAATTCCAAATTAACGAATTTTCTGTTGCGTCGTAATTAAATGATTACGCCTAGCGAAGTCACTATTCACGTCGCTAACGAATTAATTCTAAATTAACTCGTTCGCCCGAATTAAAATCTAATTTTAATTCTGCGTCGAAATCTAATTTCGTTTAATATATCAAATATATTAATTTACCGATTAATTCCAAATTAATCGTTATCTCTCTTTAATTGATATTTTATCCTAGATAAAATATCTCCGTAATTAATCCCAGATTAATTAAAAGTGCGAGTCATACGTCATCGGTGAATCTTCGGGAAGCGACCCATGAGATCCCCGGATATGTTGGCAGTAAATTTGGTCGTCGGACTATCCGAACACGTAAGTACCTAGTACTACGTTTATACCGATTTACAAGACAAGGTTGGTTTCTAGCAAAGCGCCCTGCCTACCCAATTCTCCAGAAATATCCTTACAGGAATAAATGATCTATATCAGGCGTAGTATACATAGTATTGAGTATTTCGATCCAGTATCGGATGATCACATGCAAGGACTGAGGCTGGTACAGTGTCTGCCCCGTACGAAGAATATATCGGATGACGAGCAACTAGTCTCTTTATTATCGGATAATCATGACCAAGTCATATTATCCCGACGGTTGAAACCTTTTTAGTGAACCAGTTCTGTATCCCTACGCGATCATCATCTCCATATGACTGGAGTGACACTTTCGTCTTGACATCACACCCAACACACTACGATTCTCAATATACCCAGCATAGGCGTACACAGAACCTGTTAAAGCCCTGGACGACCGCAACCAAAGTATATTGATTGTCGCAAGTATTAGCGGTGCAAGTATCAGGTTAAGACCAAATACACCTACCCTGATTTCAGATTTCCAAAGACACATAGTAATACTACCAATGGAATTCCAAGGGGGTCTATCCAGAGCGAAGCTGTTTCCCGTACCATCGGTAAAACACAACCTCCTATTACACTTGCATAAGTATCCTATACGCAAATATATGAGAACTATGCCGTCGTGCCCTCACAACGCGCACACGTGTAATACTAGTCTTTTACCTATTCATCGATGTCCAATCTCGACAATACTCTGACTAGGGATATTTAATGATTTATCCTTCGTGGATTGATATTGTCTCATATCATTCTCAATCCAGGAATAAATCATAGGGACCTCCTATCATTTATACATCTAGGTGATCTAATCACAAATGATAAGAGTACAATTTCCTTTGTCACATAGTTAATTTGTACAACAACACCATGATCTGTACAAATAGTGATGCTATGGGTCATAATTGTCCAACACCTAACCCTGTTCAAAGTTTGCCAGAGCTAAGATGATTTACCAAAAGCTTTGTAAATGGTCAGTCACTGATCGAGCAGTTATAGATTCTAAATATGTTCGAGACCTTTGGAGAGATATTTACGATTGTCTCAATAAAGCTCCATCTGCTCTTTTGCCCAAAGAAATTGCAATGGATATCGTGGCAAGAGCTCCTACAAACTTCATGAGGTGGTGTTTCATTCTTAGAACCATTTGGAGTGGAAAAATATATTGTTTAATCCAATACAAAAACAATTCTGTGATTGTTCACTGTGGATATCACAGATACCATTCCACAGTTATCATCAACAACCATGATTTCTTCAACCATTGCCAGTGGAGTCTCGGCACCTTGTTTGAACTTGGTTTCCTAAATGGATTTATTCGACCAAGTCCAATCCATCTCAACCATCCTGGTATCTCAGAAGCCAGCCTTGGTGAGCTTCCTCCCTTCATCAGTAATACTTTGTATCGATGGTTTAAACGCCACAAAAGTATTACTGTATAGATCGAAACCATTACTCCAGAATGGATGAATGACTATTCCCTTATTTACCACCCAATTCATCTTATTAGAATCATATCATCACGTCAGCTCACTAATTGGAGACTCACTTGTTGGCCATCTAGACCGAAGCTTAGAGCTTACTATGGATATGATGATATTTTCCCCGAATATATTACTTTCCATCATTCATGTGATCTTAGAGCTCTCTCCGCAGACTCAGTCCTTCGAAGTCTAGAAAGCAATACCGTTGATAGAGCCTGACAACTCTTCACTACTATCGAAGAGTAATCTAGAAGTATCGTCCGAGGCTACAATAAAATCAAGTTTCCTGACAGTCTCGAAATACAAATTATCGACGGTGTCATTCATGTCTCTTTGTGCGAAACGTCAATGGGAAGATCATCAATTCGAAGATGATCCTGTCCTTGCAAAGTAGTCGAGTTGCTATATTCCATAATGTGATATTAACTATTATATTTTGTTATTTTGTTGGCATTATTGTCTATGTTTTTTTTGCTTTAAGTCTGCATTGTGCTTTAGCATATTTTCTTGATTTTGTCTTGTCATCGGTCACTTTGCTTTAATAAAGTAATTTCTATGTGTTTGACATACTATCATTCTTGATTATGGGCTCTGTCCTACCAAGATTCTTATGTTTCCTCTTCCAGTCTATATCGAAGAATTTTCATTAGGCATCGATAATATTTCTAAGTGTTTGCTTATATATGAATGTCAACTAAGTCTTCATTCTCTCTTCAAAAAAACCAAAGTTCTCATGTCTTCGACCTACTGGCCCATGTCGATGTTATAACTGCGTCAAGAGGGGGATATTAGGTACAACAATAGAAATCACGTCAGGTGCAACTACATAAATAACGGTGGGGAAACTGTCAAAACTACTAGAGGTATAGGTCTAGAACCCTCGTTACCCTCAACAATCGGCGGAACACCAGATAAAACATATCAAATTCAGGATCTATCAACTATGTGTAAGGTCTCTTTATAATATTACTCGACATTCTCACACATCGTCAAACTATCCCTCGCCCATGTTGAGTACCAGTACCACGGCCATGCCCAGACATTTGACTACGGACACAAAACTACCCTTTTAATACCCACATCTAATGCAATGTGTCTACAGAACCTAAAACCTAGGCTCTGATACCAAATATGTCACGACCCCCTCCCTAGAGCGGGCCCAACCCTAGAAAGGAGTTCGCAGACTTCATTAGCCTGAGAATTCTATATGTCAAACCAATCGTACAAATATGCACAATTATTACCTCATAAATTACAAATACATGAATTATACATAATTTTTTTGGTTTACAACACGTCTTAAAAATATGCAAATGATGACATAAATGTCTGGACCAATCCAAAAAAAAACCGTGGCACATGGATCCAATTCTGGTACCGCTTCTTCTGTGCTCGCAAACTACCTGGAATGTTTGGGGAAATGGGAGTGAGCTTAAAGAGCTTAGCAAGTAAAGCACTCATACTCTCAACATGACCTCACCAATAAAATATGGATATTTATATACATATAAGTATATATATATATATATATATATAATATATATATAATATAATATATGAAAATAAAATATACTATAATATCATCTCAAGCAATCATCCCAAAACAATACAAACATCCATCAAACATGGTTGCTAATTCGGTCCAGTATAATAGTGGATTGAAACCAATGGGAGAGTCTCTCTCATACTCCCAAGGTTTCCCACCAAATCATCTTGCAAAATATGTGTGAGTGAGTTAAAACCAATAGGAGAATCCATCTCATACTCCCAAGGGTTTTCACCGTAAAATCTCGTAAAATATCTCATCTCATCTCCGGCCACTATTATACAAAATCCGACAGCATAACATAACAAATATGCATCATCCAATATAATCACATCTCACATCCAATCCATCAATCTCATTTCAACAATCATGAATTCATATTTCTCATGCTTTCAATTAATCAATATTTATATCTCCATAAAAAATATATATATATAAATATATATACCAATGCATATATATATATATGGACTTTCACAACAATCATCAATCAACAAACAATTATGTTAAGGGAATCATCGTGCATTGTACTTTCCTCTATCCATGCAAGAGTCCTTAATATGACTATATCCTCACTAAGAATCTGAAAAAATATAAAATTACGATCAGGTTCCTTAATTTTCTAAAATTACGATTTTACCCCAAAACTTTTAAATTTCCATTTTAGCCCCTAAACTTTTATAATATGTCGATATAGTCCTAAAACTCTAAAATATTACTTATTAACCCCTGAAAATGAGATTTACAGTTTCACCTTCTTAATTATGCAAATATACAATTAAGTACAAAACTATCAAATTCTATCATTCACACCCCCAAAACGGTAATAATCACGTACAGAGCTCCAACGACCACCAAAACTCACAACGAAGGAGTAGCTGGTCAAGAAACATCTTAAGGATCACGACATGGTGGTGGTAGGGGCTGAAACACGATAGTTACCGATGATCGGTTAAACATCGATAACTACCGTATTCTGCTCGTATCTCAACAAGCGAAGGTCTGATTTGGGCAAACGAAGTGTCCAACTCGTGTATCTCGATGAGGGGAAAATTTGGGTCTGGAAGGTCTCATACACGCGCGGCGGCGCGTGGGCAGCAAGTCGCTGGCGCTTGGCCGACGCGTGAGGGCACGTCTGGTGGTGTCTCGGCGGCAATTCGACGACGATAGATTAATCTCGTCGAGGGGATGCTCCAAATGTGGTCACATGCCAGAAACGGAGTTCAGAAGACGTTAAAAACCCTCTTTCTCTCTCTGTCCATGCATTTTCTCCCTATTATGGATAATCTTCTCTCAATTGCTCTCAGTTTCTCTCTCTAAAACACCATGAGATTATTCTCAGAACTCTCTTTGAGATGAACAAGGCAATCAAATGGTCTTGGAAAATTCTGATTGGCAAGTGTTCAGTTTGTTGTTCTACTAACTCTACTTCTCAACCAAACTGCCTATGAAGGACCCTCTGACAAGCAACAGATTGTTCAACAACAATTGTTGATGATATTTTATATCATACCATAAGTATACGGTGTCAAGTTTTAGTAAAAATGAGTTAAGAGTGTCGAACACACATGGATTGTGTTAACTCACACTAAATACTACAATTGATAATCCTAACTTTATTTAGAAAATAAATAATAAAGATTTAACTAGATAAATAATATATAAAAATATTTAGATAGGAGGAACTAACACAATAGAGATTCTAGAGTTTGATTTCACCTAGTTATCCCCTATTTATTTGTCATGTCAATTAATCTTTGTTCAGTTGTATTGTTTATAAGTCAAGAATCCTAAGTATTCACTCCATCTCCCGAGTATCAGTGAAAATATTCTCAATTACAGACTTCGATATCCCTATAAA
Source organism: Zanthoxylum bungeanum (assembly GCA_019454045.1). NCBI lineage: Eukaryota > Viridiplantae > Streptophyta > Magnoliopsida > Sapindales > Rutaceae > Zanthoxylum > Zanthoxylum bungeanum. The sequence continues at coordinate 26,646 of SKCR01030775.1, forward strand.
AATCTAGTAATTAACAACTCATTACGTCTTGTGATTCTATGTTAACGACTTAAAATGAACTATATATTCTCCCGAACTCTATAGAATCCTAGGTTATATTCTCTAGATCTATTCAGAATCCCTCTCTCCCGAGTGATAGATTCCAAACATGCATCATCTCAAATTGTGGCCATCAATCAAGAAGCATTAAACTCAAAAGAATATAAATAAACTGAATAAAACTCCATGATAAAATGACAAACAATACAAAAGTTCAAGCATCAATTACATCATTCTCCAAAATTAAGGAGTTAGTTCATGACTAAAGATAAAATCAATCAAAACATGTCATGAATATAATGGAAATCATTAGTGTTTTAAGAAAGAAACAAGAAGATAAAACCCGAGTTGAATCCATTCCTCTTCGGACGTCACCTCATTCGTCTTCTCTTGTCGCTCTTCAATCCTCCTCATTGAATATCTCTAAAAATATGTGTTTTGTGTTTTGTGTTGTGTATTATCCTCCTCTCTTGAGTTTGGATGAACTAATGTATTTATAATAGAGCCTTGGGGTCCTTGTGCATGAAAAAACCCTAAAATTTATGTTTCTGATTGTTGCGGGGCGTCACGGCGCCGGGAAGTTGGCGCCGCAACGCCAAAGCCACTGGAAATTGTATGTGTGACAATGATGAGGAGCCGCGGCGCCAGTCAATTTTTCTGGCTTGCCGATTCTGCGTTTCCGCTCTTCCCGTTTGCTTGTGATGCATTCGAATGGTCCCAAAATACGTACAAATGCCCCAAAATCCATGTATTAATGTTTTCTACAAATAAAACATAAAAACTACAAAATACATTAAATAATACAGAAACTAACAAAATAGTAAGCTAAGAATGCAAGAATAAGTGGGTATAAACCACACTTATCAAACACCCTCAAACTTAAGATTTTGCTTGTCCCGAGCAAAAGACAAAATAAAAAACTAAATAATATAATTAAAAAATTAACTAGGCCACTTTCGTAGGGATCACGATTGCATTTAGCATATGCAACAAGCCTTTAAACCCATAGGCGGCCCTAGTGGATGAATTATAGTCTCGTGAGGGCTTACAGCGACGATACCCACAAACGTCATTCACACACATGCAATCATGCAAAAATATAACAATAATAAAAAATCAAATAAAATAGTCCTCATAGTTATGTATATTATTGTCCTCAAAGAATGCTTATCAATGAAATCAGAGAACCTTCAAAGTACGCAATTGTGACTCAGATCCAAGTTCTCGAATAAATCATCTAAGCTAGACTCACAGTGTGTGTGTAAAGGTCTATTCACAGGTCGACCCATAAGTAAGCAAACTCAATGATTTCGTCTCAAAAATTGAGATCTGATGGGTCAAACCAACCTATATATCTCAAAAGTGTATTTGCATATTCTATGCTAGTATGGTGCGATTTTATTTTCTTATTTTTTTTCTTCTTTTTCCTTTCTTTTTCTTTTCTTTTTTTTCAATACACCTACCCTTTAAGGTAGCATTTCTCCTTATGGTGGTCGTAACACTCGCCCATAGGTAGCTTCACGTTTATCGGTTATAGGTGGTTTACATCTTTCTTTTCAATTTTTTTTCTTTTTCTTATCATACCATACATCATAACACTAGCAATTCGAAATAGACATCTAAGCAAACAGTCATTCATCGGTAAGCAATTTCTTCAACTAGTCACTTTTCCAACTACCTAGGTTCTTACTGCTGAAAATCTATTGTTAAGTGCTTACGAGTCTAACCTAGATCACTTACTGAAGGCATCAGATAAAAATCAATTGGGACTTATCGTTTCTAAGATTTCATCTAAAGCAAACAAATTCATCATTAGACTTATGCTTTACTATCAATGACTAAAAATAAAAAATATTTTTTTTTAAATATAGCAGGAACTATCACTACATGCACACACCCCCAAACTTAAAACTTGCATTGTCCTCAATGAAAGATAAATATAGAGAAACAAGAGTGAGGAACAACACTACCGTGCATGGAGTTGATCAAGCTCATACTGGTCAGAATTTGGTTGCGCGGGCTTTGTGTGTTTCGTGCTACCTGCATAAATAACATGAAAATGAATAAATAAATAATTAGCACACAATAAAAAAATTAAAATTAAAAATAAATAAAATAATATTAAAATAAATGCAAGGGTTGAATCTTTGCTAGCGCTAAGTTTAACGTCTTTAGCCAGACACAACCACCCAATTTGTCATTGTGGCTTCCACGTAGCAGACCAGGTAGTCCCATGTGCTTTCTTCTTCGGCATCCACCGGTTATTAAGACATTAAGAAGAATTTTGGGATGGCTGTGGCAGTTTATCCTTCCAGGGTCTACTGATTTTTGACTACACATTCGGCAAAATTGGCTCGACCTCCATTTAAACCTTCCAGGGATCATCTTCAAGTGAGCACTGACCCTTATTTTCCTCTTTTTGCGGCGCTTGGGGAGTGGTTTCAGATCTAGCTACGAAGAATCTTCTTTTATGCATGACTGCACTATGCTCGTAGGTTGCTGAAATACTGATTCACCTTGCGTGTTTACAACTCCATTCTCTACTATATCTACCTTGTGACATTCTGCACCACCTTGAAGACTCGACATGACTCTGAAAACACTGAAGGTGACTTCTTCATCTTGAACTCTCATTTTCAATTCTCCTTTGTTCTTTCTTGAAATACCGCTTTCTTTTCTTTACTGCCTAAGTCCTGAGGGATGTCTTTAATCTCTTTTACGCTCCTAAGTGATATTGCTCTTTGGGGTTGATTTCAGTATTACTAGGAAACACCCATGTCTGTTGATTAGCCATGGAAGAAACAAGCAGCCCAATTTGCACTTCGAAAGATTTCATTTTTGCCCCTATAATGCCCATATGTGTTTTGATGATGTTCAGCCTCGACTCATTCTTCTCAAACCTCTCTGAAGCTGTAGTTACAAATATGCTCATGAGGTCTTCTAAGGAAGGTTTCTGCTCAGCTCTTGGATAGTTGAAGCCATGAGGAGTTTGCAAGGCGTTCTCTATATTAGCATATGACAAATTCAGATGATAATAGTTAGGCATATAATTGCCTCTATAGTTGTTGAAGTTCTGGTTGTTCACATAATGTACTTGCTCAAATCCTGCTCCTCTGTTGGGTAAGAACATTCCATTAGTAGAAGCAGATTCAATAGACGGTTGGCTCATTTGATTTATAAATGCTTCTAACTGAGTCGTGTGGGATGATACTTGAGCTATCAGTGCAACAACAGGATTTTCCATTACTTCGTTTCCAACTTTCCTTGCACGAAAGAAAATAATATATAACAAAAAATATAATTTATAAAAGTAAAAATTAAAAAATAAAAATCAATAATCAAATAATAAAAAATTAAAATCAAAGAAAATACATGCAAAAAAAAAAACTAAAAAAAAAACTAAAAATAATTAAAATCTAAATTAAAACTAAGGCTACTTGGTAATAGTATTAATGTGAATTAAAGAAACAATCCCCGGCAACGGCGTCAAAAACTTGTTGATGATATTTTATATCATACCGCAAGTGTACGGTGTCAAGTTTTAGTAAAAATGAGTTAAGAGTGTCGAACCCATGATGAGCGGAAAATATATCAATATTTACCGCCCCTTTTACTTAATATTTTGTTTAGTTTCTCGGGTTTGATGAACGTTTTGATGTGTTTTAGTTTATTTTGCAGATAAAATAATATTGGGACACAATGAAATCATTTAGGACGAAATGTGGGTCAAATAAGGGTAAAAATTGGACTTGACATATTAATTTTGGAGATTGGAAGCTTGAAAGGGCGTTTTAACGAAGTGCAGTTTTGGAAATTCCAGTTTTGCGCATCTGTCGTATTTTGGCATACTTTTTACTCCGATATCGGATTGTGCTGATTCAAGTTCCAGATTAAATAAGACTCAAATATCTACAACTTTTAAAGACAAAATAATTTCGAATTCTGAAGATTTAATGCCCGAAATTGATGAACCATCCAGAAGTGTGTTGTGTGTAATTATTAAAATCATTTTCAAAGCAAAAAAAAAAAATTAATAAATAAATAATAAAAATTATCAAATCACCACCAAACATGATAAGCAATTAGTGGAGTAATTAATAATGGATTTGGTGGAACAATTAGTAGAGCAATTAATAATGGATTTGGTGGATGATATGATGGAGGTAAAATTTTGCCTATAAATACCAAGCCATTTCATTTGTAAATTCATACTTTCTTCTAAGGAATTCCTTAAGAATACTTAGAAGATTGTATCTTTTTTGTTTATTTACAGCTTTCAGTAATTAATTTCCGCTTTCGCACTTTCTTTTCTTTACTTTTCAGTTTTTACTTTCCGCAATTTACTTTTACGCACAATACTTTTCTTTTTTTAATTTTCAGTTTTTACTTTTCAGTAATGAGGAGGTAACTCCCCTTTGCTGGGGTAAAAGGTAAAACTTTTCTTACTAATATTTAGATTAATCTCCCTTAATTATAATATATAAACTAGTTAAAACCTAACTTAACGAGGATACCGCCATATTGGTCGGTTGGTAATTATTTAAATTGGTTTTAACCTGACTAAACTAGATACCGCTTGATTGGTCGGTTGGTAATTAATTATTAATTTGACTTAATCTAGATACCGCCTATATGGCTGGTTGGTAATTATCATGCAAAGTTAATATATTATATTAAGGGAGATATCTAAAATAGAAGTAATAAAAGTGGATCCTTTTACCTCAGCATTTTCTTTTATTGTAGTTTTACTTTATTTACTTTTCAGTAATTTACTTTTCAGCATTTTACTTTTCAGCATTTAATTTTCAGTATTTAATTTCAGCATTTACTTTCCGTCATTTACTTTTCAGCAATTTACTTTTCAGCATTTTACTTTATGTCTTTTATTTTATTTAAGTTTTTACTAGCCCTAGTTATGTGTCGTAACTGAGTTAGTTATCTAGGGTTGTGATGAATTCTAATATCACTGGTTATAAGGGGTTATTTTATAGTTTGGGTAATTTAAAGGTTTACTTATTAAGTCTTAAGCATAATGCGTCTTGTTAATTGGCCACTAATAAGATTGATCTGGTAAATCTAAAATAAACTTGACAAAGGAATTTTAGGTTTCAGCCTTAGACTTAATAGCCCACGATTTTACTTGAGGATAGATAACCCTTTAATAGATTTCCTTATAGGATAAACATATACCTGTCGGGCGGGTGTAGCCATAATTGGAACTTAAACTTAATGAATCCAGGTAATTTGGTTGACATAGACATATGGTTCAATTGGGTTATACTGGGTATTCGCGTCTGACCATCGACAGAGGCTTTCGCATAATTTAGTGTTCCAGGTTAGTAAACTGATATATTACACAAACCTGAAATAACTATTTCATCTTTAAAATGATAGTGGAAGATTCACAACCCTAGATAGTTTCTTAATATTGAATTTTCTTAAACCTACTTTCGTGCAATTTTATTTACTTTTTTTTAGAATCATCACCATTTCAAATCAATCAATCAACCCGTTAGATACTAGTAATCATTTGACCTCATAAAATTAATAGATTAGGTATTAAGTCCTCATGGGATCAATACTTTTTATACTACTTGAACGATACGTGCGCTTGCTTTATACGCGTGTGATTACGCACCGGTCAAGTTTTTGGCGCCGTTGTCAGGGACTTATTTATCTTTCACTATTAGTTTTGGCGTTAGATACGTTACTTGTATCTAATTTCTTTTTACTTATTGTTTTTATTTTCTTATGTTTCAGGTTCTCAAAAACTACATGAGATGAACCAGAAGCATTGAACTCCGACCGCTCGACCCAGAAATTGAAAGAACCATCAGATAGTTGAGAAGGGAAAGGCGTGAATGCCAAGAAGCTTTTGTCAACATGGAACCTGAACCTTTGGAAGTTGCACCACCGATACCCATTCGAGACAGAACCATTCCGGTGGTCGACGGCTTCATTTCCTGTATTGTACTTCCTCATTTACCAGCAAATGCGTGTGACATCAAAACATGCATCCATATGATTCAGCAGTCAGTACAGTTTGGGGGAAATGCAACTGAAGATCCTAATTCCCACATCAGCAACTTTCTGGAAGTTTGCGGTACTTTCAATTACAACCAAGCAGCTGAAGAAACAATGAGACTGAGTGTGTTTCCATACTCCTTGAAGGACAGAGCTAAAGCTTGGCTACATTCAGTACCAGCAGGTTCCATCACAACTTGGAACACTCTAGCCACCAAATTCCTTGCAAAGTACTTTCCACCAGCCAGAACTGCAAAGTTGAGGAATGACATCACATCATTCGTGCAACAAGATTCAGAATCCCTTTGCGAAGCTTGGGAAAGATTCAAAGATTTACTCCGGAAATGTCCTCATCATGAGATCGCAAAGTGGCTACAAGTTCAAACCTTCTACAATGGACTTTCTGGAATAATGAGAACCACAATTGATGCTGCTGTTGGCGGAGCTTTGATGGCAAAAGGAGAAGATCAGGCCTGGGACTTAATTGAAGAAATGGCTAACAACAATTCTTTATGGCCAACAGAAAGGAGCATGATCCAAAGAATTGTAGGAATTTATGAAGTTGGAGCCAACACAGCACTGAATTCCAAGCTGGATGTGATTTGCAAAAATCTGGAAACTCTTAACATGAAAGTTAATGGTGGATCCACAAGTTCACTATTTGGAGGAGTACATGAGTCAGAATCTTACAACCAACAAGAAGAGACAGTGAACTATGTCAATAATTTCAACAGACAGGGGAACAATCCATATTCCAATACCTACAACCCAGGGTGGAGGAATCATCCCAATTTCACATGAAGCAACAATTCAGGGCAAAAGAACTATCCACCACCAGGATTCCAACAGCAAAGCCAGGAGCATGAAAAAGAACCAGGAATAGCGGAAGTGTTGACTCAGTTAAAAAAGTATGATGCTATGTTTCAAAATCAAGCAGCATCAAATGAAGCTATGTTTCAAGCCCAATCAGCATTGAATCAAAGCTTAACTTCTTCTATTAAAGCACTAGAGAATCAAATTGGACAACGGCCAATGCTCAGAGTTACAGACCGTCAGGTAACCTTCCTAGCAACACTGAACCAAATCTGAGGAACATAGGGAAGGAGCATTGTCATGCCATCATGTTAAAAAGCGGTACTGAAATCAACAAAGATGTTGGAGCCAAAACAACTGCTGAGGAAGTTCCAAAAGAAACAAAGCAACAGATGGAGGAAAAAGAAGCAAAGGAAAAAGAACAGATCACTCCACCTCCACCTTTTCCTCAGCGTCTTCAGAAAAACAAACTAGACAAGCAGTTTTCTCGTTTCCTGGAGCTGTTCAAAAAGCTACATATCAACATTCCATTTGCAGAAGTGTTGGAACAAATGCCCAGCTATGCCAAATTCATGAAAGACATTCTTTCACGAAAGTGGAGATTGGGAGATTACGAGACATTAGCATTATCAGAAGAATACAGCGCCATCATTCAGAATAAACTTCCTCTAAAATTGAAAGATCCTGACAGTTTCACTGTTCCTTGCACCATAGGAGAACATGACTTTGGTAAGGCTTTGTGTGATTTAGGTGCGAGTGTTAATTTGATGTTTTTTTTTATTTTCAGGAAATTGCAGATTGGAGAAACAATGCCCACCTTAGTCTCTCTACAAATTACTGTTAGAACGCTCGTATTTCCGAGAGGTGTAGTTGAAGATGTGCTAGTCAAGGTTGACAAATTTATTTTCCCAGCAGATTTTATTGTCTTTGATATGGAGGAAGACGAAGACGTGTCGATCATCCTCGGGAGACCATTCTTGGCTACAGGTCAAACCATTATTGATGTACAGAAAGGAGAATTAACCATGAGGGTACAGGACCAAGAAGTAACATTCAATGTTTTCAAGGCCATGAATTTTCCAGATGATGAAAAGAATGAGGAATGTTTCAGACTTGATGTGATATACAGTACCATTCAGAACTCCAATGCAATGCAAAGTTCTACTGACAGACTTAAAACATGTCAATTGCTTGTGGAGCCTGAAGATAAAACGTCTTTTGTACTGAAAAAGCCAATTCTTGCACTACAAGCAACCGAAGAGAAATAGTTCCACAGCTCAAAGAATTGGAGGAATTTCACAATCAGCCTTTTGAGGATGCCAAATTGTACAACGAAAAGGAAAGGAAAAAACATGATGAGAAGTTAGTGCGCATACAACTGGAACCAGGGCAGAGGTACCGTTAAACAAATTAAGGGTGAAATTCTTCCTATGGAAGCCAAAATCACGGTGGTCAGGTCCATTTGTGATCACCAAGGTTTTACCAGACAGAGCCGTTGAGATATATGATCCCGACTCCAACAAAACATTCAAGGTTAAAAACAAGCGTGTCAAGCACTACTAGGGAGAATCATTTGAGCGTCAAAAAGAAAGTGTCACACTTTTAGATCCAGCTTAACGTTCGAGAAGTCACGTCTAGCTGACGACGTTAAACTTAGCGCTCACAGGGAGGCAACCCATGCAATTTGTGTATATATTATGATTTGGTGTGATTTCATTTGGTGTGTTTAGTTTTCGCAGGTTAATTCATTTCAGGATGGAAGAAGTTCTCGCAAATCTTCACAAGTAATTTCCTTCTCTCCCTCAAAAATCTCTGATGAAAGTTTACAAAGCTCGCTTGGAACGGACGAGACTACTAACGATCCATGGTGTTCCTAATGACATTCGTTAGGTAATCAAAGCACGGGTCCGATTAACAGGTGAGTATTCTGATTCCTGTAATTCTTATTTACCCGGTTTTGGAAAAAGCACCTATGCAAAGAAACGTAGAGCTAAGCAAATGGGTATTTGTTACAAATGTGCACGCTGGAATTGTAATACTCGTTGTCGTTCTTTAGGAATGGTGTCTAATAATCGCGAAGATAAAATTAAATTCATTAGGGATGGCTTGAGTAAGGAGTCTTTAGATAATATATCTTCGACTCTTGAGACGCATCCCAATGGATATGTTCATATAGCCATCCACAAATTACATACACAATTCCAAAAAGAAAGACAACAGTTAAGTCTTGGGAATCTGACTCAAAAAGACCATGTTTGCCAATTTATAAGAAAATTGGATGGGAAGCTTGTCCCTAACGCATAGACGTCATTCAAGCCACTACATATTATATCTCTTTGTCTTTTCCTAATAATTGTAATTTGTTTTGTTGTTTTTTTTTATTTTCTCCGACAGAATCCAGACCTTTTTGATTATCACGATTTATTTTACTATTTTGCTACTAATCGTCCTTTGGAAGATACTTGTGCTATTATTACTCACCCTTTTCAGGTTTTATAAATTCAACTTATCATTGCACTTTTGAAGACATCCAGAGTAAAACATGGAAGCCACTTCAAGAAGACGAGTTGAAAACATCTGTGTGTTTTGCGGTACTAGTGTTGGAGTTAAACCATAATACGTAGAGGCAGCACATGAATTGGGTCGAGTCTTAGCGGCAAGGAATATGCACTTAGTATATGGCGGAGGCAATCTTGGACTAATGGGGATCGTTTCAAAGGCTGTACAAGAATGAGACAGTCAAGTTTTGGGAATCATCCCAAAACCCTTGGCGGAGGCAAATCTTATTGGACCATCAAACGGAGAAGAACTAATCGTGCCAGGTATGTCTGAACGACTGGTAGAAATGATTAACTATGCTGATGCTTTTATTACTTTGCTAGGTGGCTTGGGTACATTGGAGGAAATTTTTACAGTGTTATCTTGGGCGAACCTGAATATACACCAGAAACCGCTTGGACTGTACAACATTGAAGGATTTTATGATTTTCTTTGTGTGTTTCTTGATGATGCCCGGAGAAATGGGTTCGTGTCAAAATCTTAAAAAAACTCTCTTCACTGCCAGAACTGCTCCATATCTAATTGACCAAATCTTAGCCTATGAACCACAAATTGACCCTATCCTTTCAAAGATAAATTGGTCCGAGGACGATCGTGGTAAGAGGCGTAGGATTAATCTGGATCTTAACCTTTAACTTTCGTGTAGAATTTCAGCTAACTATATATTATCTTCTAAACTATTCTTCTACTATTTAAGACATTGGGGACAATGTCTCATTTAGGTTTGGGGGAGGGAATTAGTTGATCAGTATCTTGTTTTTAGTGGTGTGTTGTTTTTATTTTTAGTCCAAAATTTTTCGAAAAATACAAAAAATTGAAATTTTTTCAAAAATTACAAAATATATTTTGCGTTTTTGTTTTTATTTTGACTAAAAATGTGAAATTGGTCAGAGATAGCTGAGTAAGGAGTTTCCTCCACTCCTGAGACGTATCTCAAACCTATTCGGAACAAGTTAATTTTTGTTTATTTCCTTTTGAATTATTTAATTTGTAATTCTCCATAAAACTGATTAAAATGGATCTTCATATACTCAGTTGACAGGTATTATCAGCATACATGGTAACATACAAACATGAGCTGTAATTGAAAAGTTTGAAATATTCAGTGCTCTAGTTTAATTGGAGGAACATCTATAAAAAGTGATAGAGTAAAAAAAAAAACGTCTGAGGTCCGAGTTATTAAGTCTGTAAGGGTGTTTTAACACCTAGTGCCCTAAAGCCAACTGGTTTGGGAGTCACTGGCCCAAAGCTCGCTACATGGATCAAGGATATTGCAAAAATATATATATGAAGTCTGAGTAATTAAGTCTGTAGGGGTGTCTTAACACCTGGTGCCCTAAAGCCAATTGGTTTGGGAGCCACCGACCCAATACTCGCTATATAGATGGAAGATATTGTATATAAATAAATCAAAAATCAAAAATCAAAGAAAAAAATAAGAAAAATCAGAAAAATTATTCCATTGCTGCAAAAAGGTGTGAATTCTGATAAAACTTTAGGACAAAAATATTACTCTCTTATCAACTACACTTGTGACTGTTGTGGGCAAAAATGAGTTGATTAATATTTTGTCGGCTGTGCATATGGAAAATGGTAAATATAATCGGAGAGAATTTACTTATTCAGTAATTTAGAAAGAAAGAAAACAACTAGTAACTTGAAGTAGAAGTTTCACATGTAGTCACTAACTTCTTTATTCTATTTTCTCTTGTCTTTTTACTTTTGTGTGCATTAGTTTTATATTGACGTTTGTGGATATCGTTGATGTAAGCCCTCATGGGACTACAACTCGTCCACTAGGGACACCTAGGGGTTTAAAGGCTTGTTGCATATGCTAAATGCAACCGTGATCCCTACGAAAGTGGCTTAGTTTAATTTTAATTGTTTCTGTATTTTATTTTATTATTTTGCTCGAGGACTAGCAAAATGTTAGGTTTGGGGGTGTGATGAGCGGAAAATATATCAATATTTACCGCCCCTTTTACTTAATATTTTGTTTAGTTTCTCGGGTTTGATGAACGTTTTGATGTGTTTTAGTTTATTTTGCAGATAAAATAATATTGGGAGACAATTAAATCATTTAGGACGAAATGTGGGTCAAATAAGGGTAAAAATTGGACTTGACCTATTAATTTTGGAGATTGGAAACTTGAAAGGGCGTTTTAACGAAGTGCAGTTTTGGAAATTCCAATTTTGCGCATCTGTCGTATTTTGGGCATAACTGTTTACTCTGATATCGGATTGAGCTGATTCAAGTTTCCGATTAAAGAAGACTCAAATATCTACAACTTTTAAAGACAAAATAATTTCGAATTCCGAAGATTTAATGCCCGAAAGTGATGAACCATCCAGAAGTGTGTTATGTGTAATTATTAAAGTCATTTTCAATCATTTTCAAAGCAAAAAAAAAAAAAAAAATTAATAAATAAATAATAAAAATTATCAAATCACCACCAAACATGATAAGCAATTAGTGGAGCAATTAATAATGAATTTGGTGGAGCAATTAGTGGAGCAATTAATAATGGATTTGGTGGATGATTTGATGGAGGCAAAATTTTGCCTATAAATACCAAGCCATTTCATTTGTAAATTCATACTTTCATCTAAGGAATTCCTTAAGAATACTAAGAAGATTGTATCTTGTTTGTTTATTTACAGCTTTCAGTAATTAATTTCCGCTTTCGCACTTTCTTTTCTTTACTTTTCAGTTTTTACTTTCAGCAATTTACTTTTACGCACATTACTTTTCTTTCTTTAATTTTCAGTTTTTACTTTTCAGTAATGAGAAGGTAACTCCCCTTTGCTGGGGTAAAAGGTAAAACTTTTCTTACTAATATTTAGATTAATCTCCCTTAATTATAATATATAAACTAGTTAAAACCTAACTTAACGATGATATCGCCATATTGGTTGGTTGGTAATTATTTAAATTGGTTTTAACCTGACTAAACTGGATACCGCCTGATTGGTCGGTTGGTAATTAATTATTAATTTGACTTAATCTGGATACCGCCTATATGGCTGGTTGGTAATTATCATGCAAAGTTAATATATTATATTAAGGGAGATATTTAAAATAGAAGTAATAAAAGTGAATCATTTTACCTCATCATTTTCTTTTATTGTACTTTTACTTTATTTACTTTTCAGTAATTTACTTTCAGCATTTACTTTTCAGCATTTAATTTTCAGTATTAATTCAGCATTTACTTTCCGTCATTTTTTCTTTTCAGTAATTTACTTTTCAGCATTTTACTTTATGTCTTTTATTTTATTTAAGTTTTTACTAGCCCTATTATGTGTAGTACTGAATTATTAGTATCTAGGGTTGTGATGAATTCTAATATCACTGGTTTATAAGGGGTTATTTTATAGTTTGGGTAATTTAAGGGTTTACTTATTAAGTCTTAAGCTTAATGCGTCTTGTTAATTTGCCACCAATAAGATTGATCTCGTAAATCTAAAATAAACTTGACAAAGGAATTTTAGGTTTCAGCCTTAGACTTAATAGCCCACGATCTTCCTTGAGAATAGATAACCCTTTAATAGATTTTCTTACAGGATAGACATATACCTGTCGGGCGGGGGTAGCCATAATTGGAACTTAAACTTAATGAATCCAGGTAATTTGGTTGACATAGACATATGGTTCAATTGGGTTATACTGGGTATTAGCATCTGACCATCGACAGAGGCTTTCGCATAATTTAGTATTCCAGGTTAGTAAACTGATATATTATAAAAACATGAAATAATCACTTCATCTTTAAAATGATATTGGAAGATTCACAACCCTAGATAGTTTCTTAATATTGAATTTTCTTAAACCTACTTTCGTGCAATTTTATTTACTTTTTTTTAGAATCATCACCATTTCAAATCAATCAATCAACCTGTTAGATATTAGTAATAATTTTACCTCATAAAATTAATAGATTAGGTATTAAGTCCTCGTGGGATCGATACTTTTTATACTACTTGATCGATACTTTTTATACTACTTGAACGATACGTGCGCTTGCGTTATACGCGTGTGATTACGCACCGGTTAACACACAGAGATTGTGTTAACTCACACTAAACACTACAATTGATAATCCTAACTTTATTTAGAAAATAAATAATAAAGATTTAACTAGATAAATAATATATAAAAATATTAAGATATGAGGAACTAACACAATTGAGATTCTAGAGTCTGATTTCACCTACCTATCCCATATGTATTTGTCATGTCAATTAATCTTCGTTCAGCTGTATTGTTTATAAGTCAAGAATCCTAAGTATTCACTCCCTCTCCCGAGTATCAGTGAAAATATTCTCAATTACAGACTTCGATATCCCTATAAAAATCTAGTAATTAACAACTCATTACGTCTTGTGATTCTATATTAACGACTTCAAAGGAAATATATATTCTCCAGAACTTTATAGAATCCTAAGTTAAATTCTCTAGATCTATTCAGAATCTCTCTCTCCCGAGTGATAGATTTCAAACATGCATCATCTCACATTGTGGCCAGCAACCAAGAAGCATTAAACTCAAAAGAATATAAATAAACTGAATAAAACTTCATAACAAAATTGAAAAATAATACAAAAGTTCAAGCATCGATTACATCATTCTCCAAAATTAAGGAGTTAGTTCATGACAAAAGATAAAATCAATAAAAACATGTCATGAATCTAATGAAAATCATTAGAGTTCTAAGAAAGAAACAAGAAGATAAAACCCAAATTGAATCCCTTCCTCTTCGGAAGTCACCGCCTTCGTCTCCTCTTATCGCTCTTCTATCATCCTCCTTAGAACTCTCTAAAAATATGTGTTTTGTGTTTTGTGATGTGTATTAGCCTCCTCTCTTGAGTTTGGACGAACTAATGTATTTATAATAGAGCCTTGGGGTCCTTGTGCATGAAAAAACCCTGAAAATTTATGTTTCTAATCGTTGCGGGGCGTCGCGGCGCCGGGAAGTTGGCGCTGCAGTGCCAAAGCCACTGGAAATTGTATGTGTGACACTGATGTGGCGCCACGGTGCCAGTCACTTTTTCTGGCTTGCCGATTCTGCATTTTCGCTTTTCCTGTGTGCTTCCGATGCGTCCGAATGATCCCAAAACACATACAAATGCCCCAAGATCCATGTATTAATTCTTCCTACAAATAAAACATAAAAGAACTACAAAATACATTAAATAATACGGAAACTAATAAAATAGTAAGCTAAGAATGCAAAAATAAGTGGGTACAAACCACACTTATCAGTAATGTAAGAATATTAGCTCAGCAAACAATTTCTGGACATGCCTTTTCCACGACAGCTTTCATGTTATGAATAACTTTGAAACCTCTTTGCTGAAATATTATTTGGCAATACACATATCTTATGTCTAGAATAATGTTAGAGACATTAGGGCATATGGAAGAATAAAAAAAATAGGGAGATAGTTGAGTTTAAGATATTGATCCTTCAAGTACAATTGCAACCGTAAGAAGATAATGAAGATAAGCCATATGTGAGATAATTAATTATTACATAGAACAAGACAAGAAGTTGGGTGAGTATGTTTGTTTGATTTGGAAACAATAGAACATAATTATTGAGGATAATGGATGTGGGCAGTGTTTAAAAATACATGGTGGTGCCTCTGTAAGTGTTCCTAGAACATGCCAAGATCGTCTAAGAGTGATTTGTGTGTGAATAAAATCAAAAGAGTTGCAGAAAATACTTACATTGATCAGATGAGTTCAAAACTTTTTATGCATTTCCGTGGAAGCTCCAAGCTTTCTTGAGTGTTTCCAACACTTGGGTGAGTTTCCCTATCACCTTGATTCACTCCTTGATGTGCTAGCAAGAACAAATGAAAGAAAAAAATTTCCCTTCCAAAGACATGAAGGTTCGGCCATGGAGAAAGAAAAGGAGAGAGAGAATTTGTTTTGTGTTTCTAAAACCCAATTAACCAAGTCAACTCACAAAAGTGTGTATATCCTTTTACCAAAAGGAAGGCAAAATGTTGGAGGGAAAAATGGCATTTAAGGCCTCCAACAACTTCCATCACTCAAGTTGACACTTGATAGACATGTGATGTAAGTTAGTGGGACCCACTTTAATTCAAAATTCAAATGGCTTGCTCCACACACTTCTGTCTCGGGTTCGCTTAATCCGATTAAATGAATTTTCCTTTGCGACGTAATTAAATCCAATTTAATTAAATAATAATGCCTAGCAAAATTATTACGGAAGTCGCTCGCGAATTAATTCTAAATTAATTTGTTCGCTTGAGTTAAAATTCAATTTTAATTCCGTATTGAAATATAATTTCAATTAATATATCTAATATATTATTTTAGCCCATATAAATAAATTGAATAGAAAAATCCAATTTAACTATTAAATTTATTTTACCGATTAATTCCAAATTAACCGCGTTCTCTCTTCTCGACAAATTTAATCCCAGATAAGTTCTTGACGCAATTAATCTCAGATTAATTCTTTCTCTTGATAATTAATTCCCAGATTAATTATTGCCGTGATTAATCCCAGATTAATTTTCTCTCTTAAAATTAATCCCAAATTAATTTTCTGTTCGAGTCAAATCTCATCGATGAATCTTCAGGAAGTGACCCAAGAGATCCATGGATATGTTGGCAGTAAATACGGTCATCGGACAATCTGAATATGTGCATACCCGGTACCACGCTCTTACCGATTTACAAGACATGGTTGGCTTCTAGCAAAGCATCGTGCCTACCCAATTCTCCAGAAATATTCTTTAAAGGAATATGTAATCTTTTTCAGGTGTAGCATACGTAGTATTGCGTATAACGATCCAGTATCGATAGTCACATGCTAGGCCTGGGGCTGGAATTGTGAATGACCCGTACGAAGCATATATCAGATCTCTGGTAACTAGTCTCTATATTCGGATAATCATGACCTAGTCATATTATCCCGATGACTGCAGTACTTAAGAGTACTAGTTATGTATCCTACATGATCATCATCTCCATATAACTGAAGTGATACTTCCATCTTGACATCACACCCAATACACTACGATTCTCAGTATACCCAGAAGAGGCATACATAAAACCTGTTAAAGCCTCGGACGACCAAAACCAAAGTATACTGATTGTCGCAAATATTAGCGATGAAAGTCTCAGGTTAAGACTAAATACACCTGCCCTGATTCGGATTCCCATAGACACATAGACATACTACCAATGGGATTCCGAGGGGTCTATCCAGAGCGAAGCTGTTTTCTTACCATCGGTAAACAGAACCTCATATTACACTTGCATGAGTATCCAATACCCAAATATATGAGAACTATGTCGTTACACTTCCATAACACGCACAAGTGTAATACTAGCCTATTCCGCATCATCGATGTCCAGTCTCGATAATACTACGACTAGGGATATTTAATGATTAAACCTTTTTGGATTAATATTGTCTCATATCTTATTTATCCGTTACTAATCATATGGACTTTTATCATTTATAAATCTAGGTAATCCAATTACAAATGATAAAAGAGCAATTTCATTTGCCACATAGTTAATTTGTACAACAACACCATATTCTATACAAGTAGTGATGTTATGGGTCATAATTATCCAACAATTTTCCTTTTGGCCTATAGCCAATCACTCAAGTGTCTAACAACTGACTATGTACGGGTTGCTCAAACTTCTACTGAGAAGCAGTTTTCATCAGCGGATTTAAAATTTTATCATCTGATGTTTTTTATTCGATCATCACATCGCCACAATGTATGATCAGATGAATCAGATTAAATAGTCGAAGTATATACTTGGATCATTGATGAGACTGTAGTTCCTTAGCCTGTGTTGTAGCCTAGCTCAGCTGCTAACAAAACTACTCCTAATCCAATTAGGATTATATAGATCCAAAATGCTTCTATTGTTGCCTCAGCTGCAACAATGTTCCGCTTTTGTTATTTATTCGGCAATAGTATCTTGCTTGGAAGATTTCCAGCTCACTGTTCCATTATTCAAACTAAATATGTACCCTTATTACGACTTAAAGTCGTCTTTATCGGTTTGGAAACTTGCAGCGGTGAACCTAGTTACCTCAAGTTCTCCTTTCCCCATATTTCCAGAAAGTATCCTTAGTTCGTCCAAGATACTCAAAGATGTTCTTTACATTAATCCAGTGACCATCACCTGGATTGGCCTGATTGTGACTCCATATGCTCAAAACATATGAGACACCAGGTCACATACATAACAAAACATACGAACACTGAGAGAGTGTCAGTAGCTTTCTAGATCTTTATTCCTAAAATAAAGCCTACTTCTCCCAAGTATTCCATGGAGAATTTTAATGAAAGCCAAGCTTTCACCGATTATATTATGGGAATGTTATTAATAAGAAGCAATACATCATCAACTTAAAGGACATTCATTGTCAGTGTGCTCCCACTAACATTCTTATATACACAAGAATCATCTTCGTTTTGAATGAAATCATATATCATTATGATCTTATCAAAACGTTGGTTCCAAGAACACAATGCTTGCTTCAATCCATAAATAGATCGATTTAACTTGCAAACCTTGTTTGCATGTTTTGGCATAACAAAACTGTCAGGATGTTGTAAACATCCTCCAAAAGGTTTCCGTTAAGGAAAGCGGTTTTGACGTCTATATGCCATATTTCATAAATGAAATATGCAACATTAGCAAGCATTATCCAAATGGATTTAATCATGGCAATAGGTGAAAAAAATTTCATCGTAGTCGACACTATATCGTTGACGATACCCTTTCTGTACAAGCCTAGCTATGTACATTTGTATGTTGCCATCCATGTATGTCTTCCTTGAAGACTCATATAGTACCAATAGCACAATGTCTTCTGGTACATCAACCAGTGTTCAAACTTGGTTGTATACATGGAATCCATTTCGTATTTCATGGCACTTTGCTATATAACGGAGTCGATACCTTGTATCGCTACCTCATACGTAGTCGGTTCGTCTTCCTCAATAAGATTGACATCTACATGAGGTGAGATCAGAAACCCATACCTCTCAGGTTATTTTTTGACTCTCTCTGATTTACGCGGTTCTTGTGTATTCGAAGATTGTGGTACAGTTTCATCCCTGATGAACTATTTGTGTTTCGTTACGTAATCGGTGCCTGTAACAGTATTACTCCAATTTTTATCGAGTTTTACTTTCCTCCTACTTACCACTGCATATAGGAATTCCTCTTAGGAAAATCACATGGAGAGCAACAATTACATTGTTCTCTTGTGAGTTGTATAAGTACTATATTTTGGTTTCCTTAGGACAACCTAAAAATAGGAACTTATCCGATTTGGGTTCTACTTTGGTATCATCCAAACATTCAATTATATGCCCAGCATCCCAAATCATCAGGAATGAGAAACTCGATTTCTTTCCTGTTCATATCTAATATAGAGTCTGTCCAACAGACTTTTGAGGGAACCTTATTCAAAATAAGTATTGCATTGTTTAATACGTATCCCTAGAAGGAAATTGGTAGCTCAGAGCGACTTACCCTTAACCTTACTATGTCCAATAAAGTTCGGTTTCTCCGTACGGACACACCACTCGATTGAGATATTCCGGGAGGAGTCCACTGTGAAAGAATACTATACTCTTTCAAGTAATCTTGAAACTGATATGTTTAAGTATTTTAAACTATGGTTCAACCGTAATATTTTTAATACTTTGACCGGTCTGTTTTCTTACTTCGTGTCGAAACTCTAAAGGTTTCTGACTTGTGTTTCATAAGATACACATAACCGTAACGCGATGCCACATCTGTAAAGGTTACGAAGTATTCATATCCACGTCTAGCCTAGCTAGACATGGGCCCACTTGCGTCTCTATGAATGAGGGTTAACAGATCGGTGGTATTTGCACTTTTACCATGTAAAAGGTGTTTTAGGCACTTTGCCTAATAAACTATATTCGTAAACATTATTTGAATTATAATCAAATCCTTCTTAGTACACACTCTTCGAAAGTATGGATATACGAGTCTTGTTAATGTGTCCCAGACAACAATGCCACAAATAAGTCTTATCTGATTAATTCAGTTTGAGCTATTTGTTTGTCATGTTATATGTTTGAGATTCATTTATATTCAAAATATAAATACTGTTATTCACATCTAATGTGTTTATTTCAATATCATCTTTATAAACAAAACACTTAGTGTTCTAGAATATAAAGGTATACTTGCAACGGGTTAAACTAGATATAGAGATAATATTTCTAGTCAAACTATATACATTATAACAGTCTCCTAATTTAAGTACATGCCCAAAGGGCAGTTCCAAAACTTAGGTTCCTACGGCCAAAATAACGACTCATGTCCTGTTTCCGACTCATAGGTCGATCTCATCTGAAGTCAGTATCCTACTCATCAGTAGATCCTGCACATCAGTACATATGTATGTTCCACATCCATTATCAAAAATCTAATTTTTAACTAGTAATGGTCATGTTTATAACAAACATTCTTGAAGTCGGAGCCTTGTCTGCCTTCACTTCCTTCATGTCTGCTTTGTCCATATGGTAGTCACGCATCCAGTGACCTCGTTTTCCACAATTTAGGCAGACATCTTGGAATATGTCATTTGTCTTCCCATAAGACCATGACGATTTTGTCATTGCCCATTTTTAGAAGCTTTGGCTATGCCTCCTTGAGCATAGCCATCAACTCTCCAAGAGTTTTCTCTTGGTTCTTAATGAACCTGCCCCAGCTTTCGGGTAAAGACTGTAAGATCAAATCTTTGGAAGTCTCGGCCTCATAGGTATTGCCCAGCTAACCTAGCAATTCGATGTCAGCAATCATCTGCGACACCTAGTGTTCAACAGACGTACATTCTAACATACGTGAGCAAAAGAGCTTCTTTTGCAATTCATATTTCTAAGATCTAAGGTTAGATCTATGAAGATCATTTAATTTCAACATCATGGTATAATGATCTAATCCTTAGTTTTGACGATGGAATTAAAGAGTCATTGCGGCAAGTATAATGGATTGAGCACTAAAGTTATCATCACCATGAGTCTTCCAAAGCTCATGCTCCACTATTTGCTCAACTCCGGGCTCAGGCCCGAGATGTCACTCTATCAAATAAAGTAACTTCTCGGCTCCCAGGACTATCCTGAGGTTCTATTCCCAATTTGAAAATTGAAGCCGCTTAAAGATATTTTCACCCAGGATTATGTTTTAAAAGCTAATCTTTCAGTTATCCTGATTCCAATAGTCCAACTATCCAATAAACTATTTCAGGTACAATCAAATATAATGATTACTATAGTCTAACTATATAACCAACTATAAATGATAGGTTAAATTCAAATATATTGATTACTATAATCCAATTATATAATCAACTATAAATGAAGTAGTTTGAATACAGTCCAACTGTTTAATTAAAACAATAATTGAATATTAGTCTAACTAATGTTTTTTTAAATAATTGATGATGAAAAATAAAATGAGCGCGTATTGGCAAGTATCTAAACAAAATTGCAAATTTAATATTTGACTCCCATTATTTTTCAGCGAGCCTCTAACCCTCTATAGAGTACTCAGGAAATCTAGTTTCCTAGTGGGCTAGGATCCCGTTAAATAACACACAACCTTGACTTTGGCCAACAAATTGTATGAAACTTAACTAGGTATATCTCTAAGATCAATTGGATCCTATCCAATTCCTAGATCCAGTAGGTGGACTTCCAAGTCCGAAACATATATCCAATATATGCCAATATATCCAATATATTGCCTAACTTTTTTCCTCTGAATCAACTAAGCCTTGGCTTTGGCTCAACAAGCTTAATGAAACCAGTTAAGCGTGACCCATTGACAGTGGGAAAGCTTCGTAATCGAGGCCGATGAACAATAAATGACCTTGACTTTGGCCAACAAATCACAACTTGCCCAAGACGTACGATATGGAACAAAGCTTTAATGATCCAAACACATCCGCGATGGACAAAGGTCTTGACTTTGGCCAACAAACCAATGCCAATCTTGGATCTTGAGAGAGAATCACTCAATGGAAGGAAAAACGCTTAATATGAAATGCGGGTTTTTGTCGCGATTTGGCAACCAATTTATTATCTTTAATTAGGTCTCATCATACACCCTTAAACATGCATTCTAAAAGCATAATAAGGCGCGATAAAATTAATAATGATATGCGGATGGATATACAACAAATTATTCCTAGAACAAATCTCTTCATTTCCTCTCTCCCGCTAGCAACTTCTACCCAATTACATAATACTTCTAAAAAAACCTCATTTACATTGAGGGGAATTGGTGAGAAGAGAAATACAATGAGAAAAGAGGTAATAGGCTGGACACGCAGGTCCAATTTAATAAATTCTAAATTTATTACAACAGTTTCCAAAATTGCCCTCACCCTTCTAATATCCATTCGATATACATTATTCATACATACATCCAAGTATTCACACAAAACATGTTATCAATCAATCTAATCCAATTAATCAATCTTTGATTAATGACCATCCAATATTCAAATAACGATTTGATTTGCGCGAGTCCAACTCGTTTAAGAATAAATACTCAAAGTAAGTATTCTTGAATTATATCGAACTATAATTTTAAATCCAATTTAAATTATATTCAATATTAATTCATATTTAATTCCGAATTAAATAATTACACTTTCAATAGTGCCTTTTAGACTTGGATTCCAAATCCAATCTTTATGGGTCTCAAAGGCTCAATTCGTATCCAATACTATTTAATTAAAGTCCAATGGGCTTTCAATTAATTCTTAAGGCATGGGCTTTGGTAATTATGGGTCAAACCCAAGATGCCAAGGCCCAATTAGGAATCACCTTATGCCAAAAATCAATTTAGGCCCATTAGGCCCAATTAAAATATTAAAGGCCCAATTATCATATTTGGACTTTATGGAAATGGTTTTAGGCCCAATTGGATCCAACCAATTATCCTAAACCAAACTTGGCCCAACCAAGCCCATTAAGCCCAAATACAATAAATTAAATTAACTTATTATTCCAAATTATAAATTAATTCAATTCAAGTGTAATTACCATAATTAATTAATTAATCTAATGCTTCCAAAACACTAATTAATTCAATTAATCGTGCTCTACATTTCCAATTCATGTCCAACACAAATTGAAGCAAAATCAATCTTATAACATGCTTCAAGGCTCACGGCAAAGGCATACAAAAATCATTCAATTTGATTTCAATATAATTAAATCAACATCTAAATTTTTTATCATGCCAACAACACATCCAATTGTCTAATTTTGAAAAAATAAAAATAAAAATTACCATGAGCAACCTAGGGGTACATTCGGCCAAGCATGAAGAATTAGGATTTTTTGATCTAATCAATTTATCACAAATCCAATGATATATAAATCCAATTCAATATCATATAAACTCAACCAACCATCAATTTAGGCATTTCACTCCAAACACAAAAATCCCAAATTTAAAGTCATGAACCCTAGAAATTCAAATCAAGCTTAGATCGCTCTGATACCATTGTAAGTGTTCCTAGAACATGTCAAGATCGTCTAAGAGTGATTTGTGTGTGAATAAAATCAAAAGAGTTGCGGAAAATACTCACATTGATCGGATGAGTTCAAAATTTTTTATGCATTTCCGTAGAAGCTCCAAGCTTTCTTGAGTGTTTCCAACACTTGGGTGAGTTTCCCTATCACCTTGATTCACTCCTTGATGTGCTAGCAAGAACAAATGAAAGAAAAAAATATTTCCCTTCCAAAGACATGAAGGTTCGGCCATGGAGAAAGAAAAGGTGAGAGAGAATTTGTTTTGTGTTTCTAAAACCCAATTAACCAAGTCAACTCAGAAAAGTGTGTATATCCTTTTACCAAAAGCAAAGGCAAAGTGTTGGAGGGAAAAATGGCATTTAATGCCTCCAACAACTTCCATCACTCAAGTTGACACTTGATAGACATGTGATGTAAGTTGGTGGGACCCACTTTAATTCAAAATTCAAGTGGCTTGCTCCACACACTGCGGGCTCGGGTTCGCTTAATCCGATTAAATGAATTTTCCTTCGCGACGTTATTAAATCCAATTTAATTAAATAATAATACCTAGAAAAATTATTACGGAAGTCGCTCTCGAATTAATTCTAAATTAATTCGTTCGCTTGAATTAAAATCCAATTTCAATTCCGTATTGAAATCTAATTTCAATTAATATATCTAATATATTATTTTAGCCCATATAAATAAATTGAATAGAAAAATCCAATTTAACTATTAAATTTATTTTACCGATTAATTCCAAATTAACCGCGTTCTCTCTTCTCGACAAATTTAATCCCAGATAAATTCTCACGCAATTAATCCCAGATTAATTCTTTCTCTTGATAATTAATTCCCAGATTAATTATTGCCGTGATTAATCACAGATTAACTTTCTCTCTTATAATTAATCCCAGATTAATTTTCTGTTCGAGTCAAATCTCATCGGTGAATCTTCGGGAAGCGACCCAAGAGATCCATGGATATGTTGGCAGTAAATATGGTCATCGGACTATCCGAATACGTGGGTACCCGATACCACGCTCTTACCGATTTACAAGACATGGTTGGTTTCTGGCAAAGCACCGTGCCTACCCAATTCTCCAGAAATATTCTTTAAAGGAATATGTAATCTTTGTCAGGCGTAGCATACATAGTATTGCGTATAACGAACCAGTATCGATAGTCACATGCTAGGCCTGTGGCTGAAATTGTGTATGCCCCGTACGAACCATATATCGGATCTCTGGTAACTAGTCTCTATATTCGGATAATCATGACCTAGTCATATTATCCTGATGATTGCAGTACTTAAGAGTACTAGTTCCGTATCCTTCGTGATCATCATCTCCATATGACTGAAGTGATACTTCCATCTTGACATCACACCCAATACACTACGATTCTCAGTATACCCAGAAGAGGCGTACACAGAATCTGTTAAAGCCCCGGACGACCAAAACCAAAGTATACTGATTGTCGCAAGTATTAGCGATGCAAGTCTCAGGTTAAGACCAAATACACCTACCTTGATTGAGATTCCCATAGACACATTGTCGTACTACCAATGGGATTCTGGGGGGTCTATCCAGAGCGAAGCTGTTTTCATATCATCAGTAAACAGAACATCATATTACACTTGCATGAGTTTCCAATACCCAAATATATGAGAACTATGTCGTTACACTTCCATAACATGCATAAGTGTAATACTAGCCTATTCCGCATTATCGATGTCCAGTCTCGATAATACTACGACTATGGATATTTAATGATTAAACCTTTGTGGATTAATATTGTCTCATATCTTATTAATCCGGTACTAATCATATGAACTTTTATCATTTATAAATCCAGGTAATCCAATTACAAATGATAAAAGAGCAATTTCCTTTGTCACATAGTTAATTTGTACAACAATACCATGTTCTGTACAAATAGTGATGCTATGGGTCATAATTATCCAACAGCCTCGACGCGGCCAGCCATTAAGGCACGAGGCGGACCGCCTCGAGGCGGCGAGGCAGGCACCTCGATCCGAAAATCGAATAAATAATTAAAATCGTAATATCAGAATAATAAAAACATGTTAAATCCAAAATACATCCATTTCTTCATAATTCATAGTATGTTCAAAAAACTGTTGATAATTAATCCCTAAATAAGCTGTCATTTGTGTCTAGCGACATGAAGCTTGGGTCAAAATCTCTCTCATCATCAGATGGGTCATCCTCCAAATTTAC
The DNA here is from genome assembly GCA_019454045.1 of Zanthoxylum bungeanum. Lineage (NCBI taxonomy): Eukaryota > Viridiplantae > Streptophyta > Magnoliopsida > Sapindales > Rutaceae > Zanthoxylum > Zanthoxylum bungeanum. The sequence goes on from SKCR01030775.1 coordinate 51,905, forward strand.
ATCTTACTGAAAAAATTTACATCAAATTCAATTCTTACATCCAATTCAATTCTTAATCACTGATTTTACCCAAATCAAAAACCCTAATACCGAAATCAATTCAACCTAATACTCAAATCAAAAACCCTAATACCGAAATCAAAAACCCTAAATACTGATTTCAGTTTCCTAATTATTAAATTAATGCGGTGGTTTACTTGGACTAGGATTTAGGTTAGGGTTTCAGATCGATTCAGTCTTCTCATCATATTGTTACCAATAAAACCCTAATACCTTCAATCAAAAACCCTAATAAACAATTCAATTAAGCTTGTTACCTTCGTCGTCGCCGAGAGAGAGACCAGAAGACGTCGTCGTCGATTTGGCGTGAGCAGAAACGTCGCCGATTGCAACGACAACAGAGAAAGGTTTTGGAGTGAGAGAGAGAGAGCAGAGAAGAGGCCGACAGCAGAAAAAGGTTTTTAAAGAAAAACCCTAATCTTCATTTTTTAAGGTTTTTAAATAAAACCCTAATCTTCATTTTTTTTAATAATGAAACTGAAACGACGACGTTTTGGAAGCCCCAAAACGTCGTCGTTTCATTTTAAAAAATTTTTAAAAAAATAAGTAACTTCGCGTGAGGTGGCCGCCTCGAGGCGCCGTTTAAAACAATGGATGTGGGATTTGTTAGGTTTGATAATAATTGATATGATAGAAAAAAATACAAGATATTACAATGATCATGTGAGTGGGAATGCCACCACCTGCTAAACATAATTTATTAATTCATGGCCCAACGAACCACAAAAGACAACCTCAAATCTTTCCTGGTGGTTTAACAATGCTAATAGAAGTAATTCAGTAACGTTCCGAATTTGTGACTTGAATCTCCAGAAAATAAAGCAAACAAAGATAATTAAAGCTAACGGTTCAAAAAGTACATAAGTGCACATACTTATTGATTAAAATTTGACATTTACAGCAAGGAGAAAAGAAGAAAAAGAAAATGTGTCAACTAAAAGTGAAAGCCACTAAACTTTCCATGGGATACAACAATACTAATAAAAGTCATTTTGTGAGGTTTAGAATTTTATTGAATAAAATACATGAAGTTAATAAATCTTTAAAGTTGACAGTATAAAGAATTGATAAGATCACGAACTTAGAGAATAAAAATTAACATTTATTAAAATGAGAGAAAAAATAGAGGCAACTAAGAGTGAAAGCCAGATATGAATTATTTTATCACCTTATTACCTCAAATGTTATCAAATACTCGAGTACCTACAACAACCCCTTCAGTGAAGCATTCATGAACACCTCCACCATGGGGTGTTCATGAATTAACCAACCCTTTAATAGTAGCCTTAGACGTATTATATAAAAGGGTTGAGAACTCATTATAAAAAGTTAGTTAATTTTTATATAACTTGTAAATGAGAGGAAAAAGTTTAAAGGTGAGAGAGAGACATAGCAGGTTGGTCTGACCCAAGTTCCTTATAAAAGATTTTTCTTCTTTTGCATCCGCGAACGTAGGTTGGATCCATTCTGCCGAACCATGTTAAATCATCTGTTCTTATCTGCGTGTTTTTCTATTTGTCTGTCAAGTTTGTTTTGGTTCCCAACAAACCAAACAAATTCACTGCTTATGGGAGATTTTATTCATGGTATCAATTTTCCCAAATCGCCCCTGAAACGAAAATCAGCCGTTAACAAATGAATTTATAACGCAACAGAATTATGGGTTCACTTGCAAGCCTTAACCTTTCCCAATCTCCAACCTTAAGAACTAACCAAAAAACCAAAGCTGCAAATGCACACTCCTACCTCTCTCGTTATTCTTATTCCTAGACACATAATGAAAAAAGATGAAAATTTAGTACCCAAATCTAACAAATAAACTCATCTATCTATCGCACCCAAAAAAGCAAAATAGAACAAAACCCACATTTCATATTCAGTTCAGAGAGTGTGAAAATTAAAATAAAAGAAATTTACTGGGTAATATGATTTTTAAGCAAGCCACATGCCTTGCAAACCCACAAACATAATAACACTTGGTTTCCCTTTCTTTGGAGTGAATGATGGCTTCCCAGGATCCAACATTTTGTGGAGCTCGTTAAAAATGGCCTCCAATCAAAGCAACAGTCTTTGTCATTCAGAATTTAAAAAAAAAAAAACATTCAGATTAATCAATCTTAAACTAGAAACTATAATAGGTAACAAAAACCCAAATTCAGTGTATTTATTTACTCTACAAATACTCAGCCATTTCCACCTCCAATTCTAATTGTAAATGATCAGTAACTCAACTCAATAACCTCTGTAATTCTTCAACCCAAATTGCATTAAATAACCAAAAAAAATAATCAAACTTTTGTTAGAGAGTATGTCCTAAAACCAGTTATGGATGTAATGGTTTAAGGCATATTGTTTGTAATAAAGTTTATTATTTATTAATTAAAGGCTTTTGTTAACTACACATTATTAAATCCATATTTTATGTGTATGTCCTGAGACATTATGTCAGATGAATATCGTTAATCCAAAAGACGTTTGCGATTATGAGAGTCAACGATATTTATATATGTCTCAAATTAAGTTCTTGGTAAAATGTGATTGTTATACAGGATAATAATATATCACTTGACCAATATTGTTGTGTGTCGCCTAGATTGACATATGATGTTAATAAAATGGATGATGAGTCTCATATCATAAAGACACAGACAATAGATGTTTCATTAGTAGAATGAAATATCGAACACGACCACAGAAGCGAAAGATCACATGGTAATATTATCTAAGGTCATTGATCTTCGTAATAATACATTAGTGTCATTATATCCTCTGACCTGAGATCATATGATGACTTGTGCGATAATACTCTTGGTTCACTAGTATATCCTCATTCGACTATCCACGTCCTTTGAATAAATACTAGATGACCTTGAGCGATTGACGTACGAAGTCACGTATGCTTTAAGATGGGATCCGATAACTTTGATAATTAAAGTTATAGATGTTTCAAGGAAACTTAAAGTTGTGGATATAAGTCTTTGGCCAAAGCAGTCGATATCTTAGAGATATCAAATCCACAAGATAAAGTTTAAAGATATGTCGAGTATAAGGATTTGACCTTACCATGATCCATACTCGATAAGAAACATAAATATCGGAAGGAATGAGATGACATGTTCGAAGTGTATTATAACAGGTTCATATGTTTTCCCACTTCATTCATCGACTAGGGGTCATGGCTTGCTGCTAGGCGATTACCCATGGTCTGTGGAATATCATAGAGATGGAATATTAAAGAGTTAATATTATTCCACTGCTACTCGATAATGAACCTAGGACGGTCGCACATATAGTTCTCGTCTATGTTACAAATTCGAGGATGTTTATTAAAGGTTAATAAATGATTATTTTGGCATTTCCTAATTGGATTAGGATATTCGAGATATTTCGGAAATATTAATTTGATTAATAAATTCGAAATATAAAATAAGATTTAATTGTTTAAATAAATATTTGATATTTATATTAAATAAATTAAATTAAATTTTAATTAATTGATAATTAAAATTAAATAAGTTAAATTAATTAATTAATAGTTAATTAATTATTATGTCAAAATAATATTTAATCTATTGGACTTTAATTTAGTGGGCTAGCACCCAAATTAATTAGAGTCCTATTTAAGATTAAATAGGAAAGTCTTTATTTAATTGGGATTCCTAATTTGATTAAGTATCCTAATTTTATTTTGGAAAGAATCTTTAAGAGACCAAATTTGATTTGGAGAGATATTTGATTGACATTATTGTATTGAGATACAATTAAAACTGCTTGTACAAGTTTGAAAGGAAAAACTTCTTGTTGAAGTTGATGCAAAACTTCTTGTTGAAGTTGAGGCAAAACTTCCTTTTGAAGTTAAGGTAAAACTTCTTGTAGAATGACTTGTTATTCAAGAAGTACTTCTTGTTGAAGTTGAAGGAAAACTTCTTGTTGAAGTTGAAGGTGGCAATTGGTTGTTGCCTATATATATATGAACATAAGCAATAAACAAATAAAAGTTTTTTTTATTGCTGTAGGTTGCATTCAAGCAGATAAATATATATACACACAGCAAGTGTTGTTGTTGATATATATTTACAAGAATTACAATAAGCAAAGTTTGCATGAGAAAAAGCTAAGCAATTGATGTTGCTTGTTAAAAGGAAATATATGCAATTAGCGTGTTGACGTTGATATAGACATATATGCTCGTGCATGAAGCTTGAACATATTAATGCCAAGTTTTGCATATTTCCGAATTCATATCTCTGAATTGGAATAGTTCCAATTTATTCCTAAGGACTTCAAACATCCTAGAAAAGAAAAGAGTTTCTTTTGTTCTCAATAGTGGGAGTGATTTGTTCGTAGAGGAGAGCTAGTGTGCCAACTAGAGGTGCAACGCTTGGTACACTACAACAAGGGAAAAATCAAGGAGGATATTCAAAAGGCTCGAAAAGATAATAAGCACATAAATGTATGTTTTATTATCAGTAAATTTTATTTATGTTGATAAATAAAATTATTTATTACATGCATGTTAAATTAATATAGATTAATTTAAATAGTATATTGTTTACATCAACAACAACATAACCACGATCCTTAGAGTGGTTTTGAAAAAAAAATTTAAATTCCAGTCACATGGATGTTTCCGTGCTAACCCCAAAACCTTACGGTGGTATCAGAGCTTTGAGGTTATGTCGTTTTGATGAAAACAAATTAAAGCATGTATATGAGATCCTAATGAGAGCTGTTCGGTTAGGCTATTATTTTATGTTGATAAATTCGTTATTTTTGGCTGAAATTTTTTGTGGAGACACTAGACATATGGATTAACGACTCTGTAAAATTTCAACTGAATTGGAATTCGGAAAGGTCGTCTGCTACGCAAAACAATCTGTTGGACAGAACCTGAAAATTCAGGTTGGCAGACTCCGCAGGACTAATTTGTAAAATTCTGAAAGTTTTAGGGATTTATTGTAAATACCCAAAACGATCAGAGGTGAAATTGTAATTTCTGAAATTACAAATATTTTATAAAAATCTCCAGAATTAAAATTTGAGTATGATTAGAATTCAATTTTCATTAAAATTATTTTTGGAAAGAATTTTAATAGAAATTGAGTTGTTGCTAGTTTTGAGCTAAATAACTTCTTAGGAAGTTAAACCCATATAAAATTTTAATTGGATTAAAATTAAAACAAGAATCCTAATACAACTTTGATTATATCTTTAATTATTTAATATGATTAAAATATTAATTGATAATCAAAGTATAATCTTTTAAAAGTTTAAAGATTAGTAATAGGATTATTCAAGCCAAGAAAGCCTAAGACCTTCTCGAACAAAGAGGTACTAAAGAGAACTCTGTCACCAAGGCGATAAGAGCCTAAGAAGGTAGGGACTTAAGTGGTCACGCCGGACCCCCCTCATCTTCTGGGAGTTTTTCTCTAGTTACTGAATTGTGAAGGATTGTCTTAAACCAAATGAAAAAGTCTTATTAAAGTGTTAATAAAAGACTAGGATCCCCCTCGTCTAGAGCCAAACATAAAAGTTATGTGCTAAATGTGCTTGTGCATGATGAAAGTATAAGATACAAAGACATCAAGACGCACTAAAAGAAAAGACCTAAATCATATAAGATATGAATAATTAAATGATCCCCTAGATTGAATATTAAGCATTAACCTTCCAACACAATCAAATAGTCCACTGAATGTATTTTGGTAATCCCAAAACCCATTAGGTGAGGGACCCTTATATGTTTAAGTACTATTTGACTTGTTCATATATGTAGCCTAATGATTGCAAACCCAAAACCCATTAGGTGAGGGCCAATCACATGTGTTACGTGACGAAAGGTGTTGGGCCTAGCTTAACTAGTGAAGATGTCAAAACCCATTAGGTGAGACATTGTTCCCTAGAGGTGGAAATGTCGAACCTTGTATAGAGATACAAAAAAAAGAGTTTTGACTCATTGCAAATGAAGTGTCAAAACCCATTAGGTGAGGCATGACATTAACAATGAAAACTCGACGTCCCACTAGAAATATATCCAACAATATTTCCGTTTTCCGCATAGGGGAGTGTGGAATTCGAGTAAAATTAGTGGGGGCAACATTATTTAAAAGATCTTAAATTTTGTTTAATTTCTTATTATAAATTAGTAACAAACTCGTGTTTTCAACAGAGTACGTGATACAAAATGAATCCAATAAAATCAATACTTGACAAAGATAAACTCGCTGGCCCCAATTTTCAAAATGAGTGCTTCTATTGCAAGAAGAAAGGACATTGGAAGATGAATTGTCCTCAGTACCTTGCGAGCTTGAAAAAGCAAAAGGAAGGTACGTCATCGTTCTTTGTTGTTGAAATGGATCTTGGAATAAGTTCCATATCTCATTCATGGATTTTAGATTCCGCTGCAACATCACATATTTGTATGTCTCCGCAGATTCTAAAGAGTAAAATGTTACTTAAGGAAGGAGAAGTGGTCCTGAAAGTTGGGAATGGAGAACTTGTCTCTGCAACCACCGTAGGGGCATGTCAACTTCATATACCATCAAGATATTTAATTTTATTAGATAAAGTTTTACATTTTCCTAGTGCAGTAAGGAACATTGTTTCCATTCCAATATTGACAAAATGTAATTATGAATTTCATTTTATCAATCAGAAATGTAATATTTATTATCAGAATAAATTTGTTGGTGTTGCATTAAAAGAAAATGGATTATATGTCTTGCAAATGAATGAGAACCATAACAAAGAATTAAATACAATAACAACAAAAAGACCAAGAGATAATCCTAATTTAAGATTCATTTGGCACTTAAGATTAGGTCATATTGGAGAAAAAAAGAATTGCACAATTGGAGAAGGAAGGCTTGCTTCCTTCATTAAGTTTAGAACCTTATCCAACTTGCGAATCATGTCTCAAAGGAAAAATGACTAAATCACCTTTTGTAGGACAAAACGAAAGAGCCAAAGAAACCTTGGAACTCATACATACTGATGTATGTGGCCCACTTAGTATAGTGGCCAAAGGTGGTTTTCAATACTTCGTTACTTTCACTGACGATTATTCAAGATTTGGGTATTTGTACCTAATGAAACATAAGTCAGAAACTTTTGAAAAGTTCAAAGAGTATAAGAATGGAGTAGAAAACCAATTAGGAAAAAGTATTAAAAATCTACGATCTGATCGTGGAGGAGAATACTTAAGTATTGAATTTCAAGATTATCTCAAGGAACATGGAATAGTGCCACAGGTAACACCTCCTTACACACCTCAGCATAACGGTGTCTCTGAAAGGAGAAATCGTACCCTATTGGATATGATACGTCCCATGATGAGTTTTGTTAATATACCGACGTCTTTTTGGGGATATGCTCTCCAAACAGCCTTGCATGTTCTAAATAGAGTTCCAACCAAATCCGCTCCCAAAACCTCATATGAGATATGGTATGAGAAACGTCCTAATTTAGGATATTTGAAGATTTGGGGTAGTCCAGCTTATGTAAGGAAAATCTTTATAGAAAAGCTAGACTCAAGATCTGAAAAAGCTCAATTCATAGGATATCCCAAAGATTCGATGAGATACTACTTCTACATTCCCTCTGATCACAAGATAGTGGTTAGTAGGAATGCTACCTTCCTTGAGGACCATTTGGTTCAAGAGGGAAGTACTAGGAAATAAATGGACCTAGATGAGGAAGTCACTCAAGAAGAGGATTCTGGAAAATGAATTGACTCACCTCAGAAGGAACCAGAACAAGTAGAACAAGAAGCACCTCAAGAAACACAACCACTTCGTAGATCAATTAGGGAATCTCGCTTGCCATTGAGATATACCCTAGTCAATCAACAAGATTTTGAATCTTTTATGATTGGTGAAGCGGTTCATGTTGATGACCCAAGAAACTACGAAGAAGCAATGTCAGACATTGACTCTTCTAGATGGCTTGAAGTTATGAATTCTGAAATGGAATCCATGTATTCCAATCAAGTATGGACACTTGTTGATCCTCCTGAAGGAATTGGTCCTATTGGGTGTAAATGGGTCTTCAAGAGAAAGATTGGAAAAGATGGAAAAGTATAGACTTATAAAGTTAGACTAGTGGCAAAAGGATATACTCAGAAACAATGAGTTGATTATGAAGAGAGCTTTTCGCCAGTAGCTATGCTAAAATCCATTAGAATTCTCTTAGCTATAGCAACTTACTTGACTATGAGATTTGGAAAATGGATGTAAAAACAACTTTTCTAAATGGATTTCTTGAGGAAGAAATTTAAATGAAACAGCCAGAAGGTTTTACATCTAAATGTGATAGTCATAAAGTATGTAAGTTGCAAAGATCTATATATGGTCTTAAACAAACATCTAGGAGTTGTAATCTACGATTTGATGATGCGATCAAAACGTTTGGTTTCATCAAAAATGTGGATGAGCCATGTGTTTACAAAAAGGTCAGTGGGAGCGCCATAACGTTCTTAATATTATATGTGGATGACATATTACTATTGGGAAATGATGTCGCTATAATGACTTCAGTCAAAGTATGGTTATCCAAAACATTCTCAATGAAAGACTTGGGAGAAGCAACATACATTCTTGGCATAAGAATCTATAGAGATAGATCAAGAAGAATGATTGGTTTGTCCTTAAGTCTGTACATAGAAAAGGTGCTCAAGAGATTCAATATGTTGGACTCTAAGAGAGGTTTGTTGCCTTGTAGGCATGTAATTCATCTATCTAGATCGATGAGTCCCAAGGCACCTTAAGAAAGAGCATGCATGAGTCAAGTACCATATACTTTTGCCATAGGTAGTCTCATGTATGCCATGTTATGTACAAGACCGGATATTGCATTTGTTGTTAGTATAACAAGCAGATTCCAATCCGATCCAAGAGAAAATCATTGGATAGCAGTCAAGGCAATCCTCAAGTACTTAAGAAGAACTAAGGATATGATAATGACTTACGGATCACCAGAACTGAAAGTGGAAGGGTTTACGAACTCGGACTTTCAGACAAATACTGATGATTATAAGTCAACCTCTGGATTCGTGTTCTTATGTAATGGAGGAGCAGTTAGTTGGAAGAGCACCAATCAATCCACTATTGCAGACTCCACTATTGAGGCATAATACATAGCAGCTTCAGAAGCAGCGAAAGAAGCAGTTTGGATAAAGAAGTTCGTTACAGAACTAGGTGTGGTTCCAACCATTGAAGGAGCGTTCCCTTTGAACTGCAACAACAATGGGGCTATAGCACTGGCCAAGGAACCAAGGTCGCACCAGAAATCCAAACACATTCAAAGAAAGTATCACATACTAAGAGAATATGTTGGAGATGGGCAAATAGCCATTCAGAAAACACCTTCAGCTGATAATGTAGCTGATCCACTCACAAAGCCAATGAGCCAAGAACAATTGGAGCGTCATCTTGAGAAGATGGGCATTGGGTATCATAACAATTGGCTTTAGTGCAAATGAGAGTTTGTTAGAGTGTATGCCCTAAAACCAGTTATGGATGTAATGGTTTAAGGCAAATTGTTTGTAATATTGTTTATTATTTATTAATTAAAGGCTTTTGTTAACTACACATTATTACATCCATATTTTATGTGTATGTCTTGAGACATTATGTCAGATGAATATCGTTAATCCAAAAGACGTTTGCGATTATGAGAGTCAACGATATTTATATATGTCTCAAATTAAGTTCTTGGTAAAATGTGATTGTTATACATGACAATAATATATCACTTGACCAATATTGTTGTGTGTCGCCTAGATTGACATATGATGTTAATAGAATGGATGATGAGTCTCATATCATAAAGACACAGACAATAGATGTTTCATTAGTAGAATGAAATATCGAACACGACCACAGAAGCGAAAGATCACATGGTAATATTATCTAAGGTCATTGATCTTCGTAATAATACATTAGTGTCATTATATCCTCTAACCTGAGATCATATGATGACTTGTGCGATAATACTATTGGTTCACTAGTATATCCTCATTCGACTATCCACGTCCTTTGAATAAATACTAGATGGCCTTGAGCGATTGACGTATGAAGTCACGTATACTTCAAGATGGGATCCGATAACTTTGATAATTAAAGTTATAGATGTTTCAAGGAAACTTAAAGTTGTGGATATAAGTCTTTGGCCAAAGCAGTCGATATCTTAGAGATATCAAATCCACAAGATAAAGTTTAAAGATATGTCGAGTATAAGGATTTGACCTTACCATGATCCATACTCGATAAGAAATATAAATATCGGAAGGAATGAGATGACATGTTCGAAGTGTATTCTAACAGGTTCATATGTTTTCCCACTTCATTCATCGACTATGGGCCATGGCTTGCTTCTAGGCGATTACCCATGGTCTGTGGAATATCATAGAGATGAAATATTAAAGAGTTAATATTATTCCACTGCTACTCGATAATGAACCTAGGACGGTCGCACAATATAGTTCTCGTCTATGTTACAAATTCGAGGATGTTTATTAAAGGTTAATAAATGATTATTTTGGCATTTCCTAATTGGATTAGGATATTCGAGATATTTCGGAAATATTAATTTGATTAATAAATTCGAAATATAAAATAAGATTTAATTGTTTAATTAAATATTTGATATTTATATTAAATAAATTAAATGTAATTTTAATTAATTGATAATTAAAATTAAATAAGTTAAATTAATTAATTAATAGTTAATTAATTATTATGTCAAAATAATATTTAATCTATTGGACTTTAATTTAGTGGGTTAGCACCCAAATTAATTAGAGTCCTATTTAAGATTAAATAGGAAAGTCTTTATTTAATTGGGATTCCTAATTTGATTAAGTATCCTAATTTTATTTTGGAAAAAATCTTTAAAAGACCAAATTTGATTTGGAGAGATATTTGATTGACATTATTGTATTGAGATACAATTAAAATTTCTTGTACAAGTTTGAAAGGCAAAACTTCTTGTTGAAGTTGATGCAAAACTTCTTGTTGAAGTTGAGGAAAAACTTCCTTTTGAAGTTAAGGTAAAACTTCTTGTAGAAGGACTTGTTATTCAAGAAGTATTTCTTGTTGAAGTTGAAGGAAAACTTCTTGTTGAAGTTGAAGGTGGCAATTGGTTGTTGCCTATATATATATATGAACATAAGTAATAAACAAATAAAAGTTTTTTTTATTGCCGTAGGTTGCATTCAAGCAGATAAATATATATACACACAGCAAGTGTTGTTGTTGATATATATTTACAAGAATTACAATAAGCAAAGTTTGCATGAGAAAAAGCTAAGCAATTGATGTTGCTTGTTAAAAGGGAATATATGCAATTAGCGTGTTGACGTTGATATAGACATATATGCTCGTGCATGAAGCTTGCGCATATTGATGCCAAGTTTTGCATATTTCCGAATTTATATATCTGAATTGGAATAGTTCCAATTTATTCCTAAGGACTTCAAACATCCTAGAAAAGAAAAAAGGTTTCTTTTGTTCTCAATAGTGGGAGCGATTTGTTCGTAGAGGAGAGCTAGTGTGCCAACTAGAGGTGCAACGTTTGGTGCACTACAACAAGGGAAAAAGCAATGAGGATATTCAAAAGGCTCGAAAAGATAATAAGCACATAAATGTATGTTTTATTATCAGTAAATTTTATTTATGTTGATAAATAAAATTATTTATTACATACATGTTAAATTAATATAGATTAATTTAAATAGTATATTGTTTACATCAACAACAACATAATCACGATCCTTAGAGTGGTTTTGAAAAAAAATTTTAAATTCCAGTCACATGGATGCTTCCGCGCTAACCCCAAAACCTTACGACTTTGGCACCAAATTTCAAATTTTTTAAGAAGGTTTCTTAATTACTCTATTTAAGCAATAAAAAAAAAGTTATTTCCTCAAAATCAAAATCGATAATAAAAGGGAAGAAAAACACAGAAATTGTGTCGTACCTGTTGGATAATTTTGCGCTTGTTATGGCCAGCAGCAACATCGTCGAGATTGACGATCTTCTTTATATTACGCTGCATCTCACGAACGAGCTTGAATTGGACATCCCGCTTGCAAGAGACCGTGCGTGATCTCGTTTAAGCATTTGTTTAAAACCTTCTCGTCGAATATTGTTGCATTGCTTATTTGCTGTATTGCTCGTGATATGCTCCCTCCTAACTGTGCCAACACCATTTTCGCTTATCGAATTTGAAATTTCCTCCAATTTTAGAAATTATGGTTAGGGATTTTTGAAGAAATGAATCAGGGGCTAAATGAATTTTTGTGACAACATCATTTTCTCTCTTGTGCAAAAGTCTGCAACAACTGATGCAAAACAACCAATGGTAAAAAAAATTAATTCGTGGGCGAGGGCTAAGGAATCGGTGCTGGTGATGGTTCAATGAATGAATCGGTGAAACACGACATGGGTTTAGGGTTCAACGAATGTCCAGTGTAGGGATTTGAATTTTGTTTTCCGAGGGAGAGGATATATACGTGCAGAAATAATTTTTCTAATTTAGGTTTCAAATTTTTTTATTTTGTTAATGTTAGGAGGAGGAAAGAAACTTGTTAAGGGCCAATAAATTTGATCTGGAAAGAAAGGATTTGTGATATTTTCAATGCATGAATTTTATATTTTTTTATATAAATTAAACGGAGCATTTTTATTTTTTAGGGTTTATATTTTACGAATTATAAAAAATCGGGTTTTAAACTTTATTTTAAATTTATTGTAATTACATATTAAAATTAAAAGTAAGATTTAACTGATTTCCGTTTTCTATAAGTTTTTTTTTTTTTTTTTTTTTTTTTTTTTTTTCGATTTTCAAGTCTACCGAATTTTTAAATTACTAAAACTATGCTCAAAATGCATAATTAATTTGTAGTCCATATAATTTAATTTTTATCTTTTAATTTAAAATTTATTTTTTCAAAACAAATATTATGTAATTGTTTTAAATTTAGCAATTGACTCATATTTTGAGTTACAAAAATCATGAATTCTTGATATAATTATTTTTTATCGAGTATTTATATCATTAGTTCTTGATAAAAATATTTTTTTGTCAAAACTTTTATCATTATTTATTGACAGGTAATTATCTGTCATATATCTATCATTAATTCTTGACAATTAATTTATCTGTCACATATGTGTCATAAATTGATGACAATATCAATATATGTCATAAATCATCTGTTAAGATAACATATTTTTCTACCAGAGAACAAGACAAAGTGACTTGTGTCATCGTGAGGGAGTGGATTCTTCCTTATCCTACAAAACAAAAGCTTATCAACGTGTGACAAGTGTTGTGGCGATGTATCGCTGTTCAAGATTCTCTAAAGAAATAAAGAAAGATTTTTAAAGGAAATGTTTCTTAAGAATTGTACTTGATCTTTTAAGAATTTTATTCTTACAAAATCAAGTTTCGCAATTCTTAAGGCTTAAAACATGTGAAGGGGTCTTCTTGAAATCAAACACAATAAAACTTATATCATATTGACTTAATTATAGCCATAATGTAGGTCCTCTTCTCTTCATCGAATTAGGATTGTGTACCTCGGATTGGTCACCATAAGTCGAGTTTCCCGAATAATTCTTAGACTATCATTGAGTTGGGCGAGTGAAAAGTTCCGGCCAACTGGCCTTTACTGCTTGTTGGACTTGATCCGGATGGGTTTTAGGCTGGAAGGGTTTCCACTTGGGCCCAAAATAAAGGAAAAGCCACAAATCCACTGCCAATAATTATTTTTTTTTCATTTAATCAAAAAAGTCTTTCCCGATATCGGATTGCTGATGTAAATTAAGGAATTTTGAAAATTCACTGTCCAAGAATTTTATCATTCATGTGTAAAACTTATATAACAATAATCTATTAATAATATCCCAATTTTTTTTTAAATATAAATTAAGATCAAATAATATATCAGCAATCCAGAGACAGATAGAGATTATTTAGTTTTTTATTGGCTTATAATGCTTACGATTATGGACACTCCATCAACTATGTGCCATATAATTTCTTCATTCCTTGAATATCATCGTCATCCATTTCCTTGGTGGCTCCCACTGGAGCATACGGCCACATAATAGCTGCTTCAACAGAGCTATGACCGAGCCCCAACACATGGCCAAGCTCATGTAAAGCTATAGTCCTAATGTCAACGCCCCCTTCAATTGCACCCATCACCCAATTCTCATCCGCATCGAAATGTAATTTCCCACCTGTCGGAGGATCAGCGTGAGCAATTACCTGCCCCGGGCCGTCGAACGGAGCCCCATCGCCGTGATCCCCGCGCTCAAAACTGATCTTGATATCAGCATTGTTATAATCATCTGACCCCTGAAATGTGAAAGGTGCGTAGTTGCTCCACTGCAGAAGAGATATCTGAACTGGTCCATGAGCGTCTGCTCGAGTTCCAGGCTTAAATGCATAGGTTATGATTTTTTTGTCTAGTGGCCATAGGGGTCCATCATAGAGAACATAATGAGGTTTGAAATGATCAGAAGTGCCACTATTCATTCTTGTTGTCCCGTTTATGATATCAGGACACCCACAACGTGGCTTCGCCATTGTTGATACTGTTTTGAGATCTAGGGTTCCGGTGGCATTCAGGTTGAAGTTCATTTGGTATCTTTTGATGGCTGATTCTAATTCTTCATCAAAATAGTCATTGTGGGACTTTGAAAGGTTATTGTTTTGATTTATGTAGCCAAATCTCTGGAGGTATTTTTTCAGTTCATTGAGTTGTTTCACTTTGTCACCCTTTTGAGTTCCCATAAACTGCTTAAAGAACTCTGATGGAGATGGTTTTGTTTTGTTGTTTGAGGCTGAATCAACTGCATGCACTACGAGGATTTGAAGGAGAATGAAAGAAATAAATGCATGGAGACGAGAGATTTTCATGGTTAATATTTTTTTATGATGTTGAAGTTGCTTAATTTTTCTTGTGATGGCTTATCTTTATAGGCTTTCTCGTCATATCATTAGGTAGTATTGAAAATTATCATAAGCAAAAACAGATAGGACAAGGTATATCACGCATGCTGTGAAATCTACTAACTATAGCAACTTATTAAATTAAGAATGTGGATCCAATCCAATACTAAGTTATTAAACTTTTATAATCTATTGCCACACATATATTTAAAACATTAGATGATTAAGATGTAATTACATATAAGTACTCATTTAATTACTATACATCACAATTTATAAAATAAAAAAAAAATAAAAAAGTAAAAAAAAAAATAATATGTCCATGACTGCATATTAACCTTTAACAACACGATTTCATTAATTGATAGATATATAAGTGCATACCGCAGTAATTAATATGTAAATTTTCATATAAATTATAATAAATATTGTATCACTACTTCTACTGATTTTCTTGTTTTCTTCTTTCTTTTATTTTAATAAAAAGTTATCGCTTCCTCGAAGTTACAACAACAACATCAGAAAAGTCACTATGTTGCAATTTAATTTTACCTTTTTTTTAAAAAAAAAAAGGATAAAAGAATCTAATTCCAATCGAGGAACGCAGAAAGTGTAAAAATATAGATCATAAATTACTTGTTTTAATAATGTTATATATATAATGAGGTTTCAACCAGGGACCTCAACTTATTAAGTCAATGATAACAATAAAAAATAGTGAAACACATTAGTATAGGGAAGCAATCTACAAATCATTCAAGGTATTTTACGAAAATTAAGAAATTAATCTACAAATCATTTAAGGATTTCTTCAAAGATTAGGAAATAAATCTACAAATATACCCATTTAAGAAATCCTAGTAAGATTAAGAAAGTAATCAAAAAAATTCGCTATTTAAGGAATCCTACGAAGATAAGGAAAACAACTACAATTAGGGTAAGGAAACATAATCATATTTTTTTAAAATGTTGGAAATTTCACCCCAAATCACCCGAGTTTCAGCGGAGCAGGTAAAACCCCCTACTGTCTCAAGTTCCTACAAGTAATGCACCTCCTACACTCAAACCTAAAACCTGACAACCAAATCATAGGCCTTTTGCTTATACAATAATCCTACACCCTACATATATATTATATACGGGGATTTATGTAGTCCATAATGGAGGCTCATTTCAATTTAGTTCAAACTCAAAATAGAATTTACAATTAGTACACCCATATATAAAAAGACACAAATATAAATAATCAACAAATATGGCTTATAACAGCTATGGAAATATGTCCTTAAATTATGAAGACGACAGAGATTGCTACGACATTGATCAATTAGTCGTGGAAAATCTGTTAATTTTAACCGTAAATATTCAATGTCATGGTAAGGGTCGCATGAGTCCGACTTTTCGCTACCCGAAAAAGTCTGCCTATGTCAGCGCTCAATAGTAGCCCAACCAACTGGACATCCTTATATCAATACATGTCACGACCCAAAATCATGACTAATGACAGTGGGGTAAATAAATAAAGTAAAATTATAACAAGACTAGTTAAATGGTCAAAAATCAGCAGAAAACGGTCAAAATATCAAAACATGACTTGGTCAAAAGGAACCAAAATGTAAAATTTCAAGACATATCCCGGGAACTTTAAAACAAAAGGAAATATAAAATTATATGGAAAATATTCAAAACATTCACACAGTTTAAATATGAACAACTATCGTGAAATAAATAATTAAAATTAAAATAATGGTCCGACTATGCAATGCATCAACTAAACAACTACACAGTCTGATACTCTCAAATACAAGTCAATTACCTCCACGAATGCACTAGCACAACCGACACTACAAGAATTATGGCTTTTAGCGTCCAAATATTTAGCGTCGAAACAGTATTCGACGCTAAAAGTGAGTTTTAGCGTCGAAAATGATATTCGACGCTATATGTCATATTTTTAGCGACAGAATAAAATTTCGACGCAGAATATTAATGTTTTAGCGTCGAAAACTTTTTTCGACGCTAAAATCAGTACTTTAGCGTCGAATAATATTCGACGCTGAATAATTATATATTGCAATAATTTTTGGCGCCAAATATTACACTTTTAGCGTCAAAAAACGGAGTCGACGCCAAAAATATACTTTTAGCGTCGAACATATATCGTCGCTAAAGGTTTATGAAGTTTCCACCGACAAATCCTTGATTCTTTCGCGTCTAAATTAAATTCGACGCTAAATTTTTGATATTTAGCGTCGAAAAAACGTTTTTCGACGCTAAAAACGGCAACAATTAGCGTCGAATTTGAATTTTCGACGCCAAAAATTTACTTTTAGCGTCGAATATTCCAATTCGACGCTAAAGATAGATTAAAATGCAGATTGTCACCAACCCTTCTCCCCCTCTGTTTTTTCTCTCATTCTCTTCATTTTCATCCTCTAAAATCTGAGAATTTCTCCTCTACAGCCTCACATCTCTCCTAAAAATTTTCAATAAAATTGTAATCAATTTCCGATAAGGTAATTCTTCTTTCATATTTCTTTATTATTTTCAATTTTTATGATTATATATGTTGTTTATATGTTGTTTGTTAGTGATTTATGATTCATATATGTAGAATAAGTATATTAATTAATAAAATATAATTTTTTTGTAAACTATTAATTTATCAACCAAATATATATATATATATATATATATATATATATATATATATATATATATATATATATATATATATGCTTAAATAAAGTATTACTGAATTAGTAATGTTGATTACTATAAAATGATATCTAATAATTATATTATTATATTTAGGTATTCTGCTGAAATGGATAGAAATTGGATGAGCTCTCTGGATAGATTGAGTGTTGAATATCGTAATGGAGTGTCTGAGTTTATGGAAGTCGCAAAGCACACATTGATGCAGAAGGTCGTGTTCGTTGTCCATGTGCAAATTGTTTGAATAGGAAAAGGAAGCGGTTAGATGAAGTTCATAATCATTTATACATGCCAGGAATATCACCAACTTACCGTACGTGGATTTATCACGGTGAGCAGTATCATTCTCAGTCACGGTTTTTTGATGTCGGCGAAGGGAGCAGTAGTTACAATCAACCTGCAAACGATGAGATCACCGATATTTTATAGATGGCACCGGGCAATCGCAAACGGGCTATCGCGACTCCATCTACATCAGCAAGGGCAACTGGCCCTGGTGATTTCTCTGCTAGCACGGGTGAGTCCAGTACAGTGAAGGGTCGAGGACGCACCCGTGGCCTGGGGTTGGCTAAGTACGTTAAGGCTCACGGTCGTATCCGGATAGAGATATCAGATGATGGACACACTCAAGTCGGACAACATAATTCAGCGTTTAATACAGCCATATGAGCTACAGCTCGATATGAAGCTCCCCAAAGCTACGTATCTTGGAGAAAGATACCGTGGGAGACGAAAATGAACCAGCTATTCCCTTCGCTACTTGTAAGTTTTCGATATTGTTTGTTATTTAACATTTTTATTTTATACTTATTTTTACTCGAATTTTCATGTAGGAATAGTTCGACTTTGATCTGACCCAAGTGAATGTCCAACAATATATTGACTACCACATGGGGAAAAGTTATAAAGATTATAGAACAAAAGTCCTGAAACCAATATTCGACGAACATGGACCTTCAAATGCTCCACAACACAAGCCTGATTTTATAGAGGAACAAGATTGGAAATTCTTATGTGAGCTTTGGTCTAGCAAAAAACACGAGGTAAATTTTGAAATAAACGGAAATTTATAATTGTCTTTGTTTTCGGTACTTACAGTGTTGGTGAATACAGGATAAATGTCACGCAAATGCAGAAAATCGAAGTCACTTGCGTTTTAACCACCGTGGAGGTTCGAAGCCATTTATCCAACATCGTGCCGAACATTCTGAGGTAAATATATCATAACGTAAAATTTAACAGTTAATTATTTTTACTAATCTGGAATAATATTGAATTATTTTATGTTTATAACAGAGTAGCACAGGTGAGGTGCAATCATTTCCAGATTTTTTCCGTGTGACACATTACAATGAGATAAATGAAGAAGCCGAACGCTGCTATGTAAGTTTCAGTTTTTAAAATAAAATAATTAATATTATATATGGTAATTTTTTTCTCAATTTCTAATATTAACTTATTTTTTGAAACAGAATGAAATGATGGAACTCCAACATCAAACTCAGGAGACAGGGTCCGACCCCATACCAGATGAGCAGCTGTCGCAATTGGTTTTCAAGAATCAGACAGCTTACAACGTTGGTCTTGGCACTCGTAAGAAGCCAACGTCATCTGCACGCAATAGTGGTAATTCGGACAATGTCTCTCTTCGAGACGAGTTAGTCACCACCAAAGACGAGCTGCAGCAGACTAAGGAGAAGCTACAACAGGTCACGGTGGACCACGAGAAGAAGATGATGGACCACGAGAAGAAGATGGAGCAGTTGGAACAGCAACTGCTGGCTTTCCGTCAGATGTTCGAGGCCTCAATGAGTCATGGTGCATCGGGCTCGAGCGTCCCCCCATCACAGTAGCAATTAATTTTATATTTGGTTTTGTATAAATATTTTGAACAAATAGATTTAATATAATATTTCTTTTTTCTAAAACAAATTTCAATATAATATTTCGTCATTAATTACATTTTTTTCAACTAAATTAAATATTTTTGACCAAAAAATAAGTAAATTACTAATTTTAAAAAAAATAAATTTTTTACTTTGAGCGTCGAATATTTCGACGCTAATAGTATACAAAATGGCCGCTGTAAGCGTACATATAATTCTTTTTTAATATACGTTAGCGTCGACAAGTTTCGACGCTAACATCCAAACTTTTAGCGTCGAATCTTTCGACGGTAATAGTAAAAACAATGGTCGCTGTAAGCTTACATATAATACTTTTTTAATATACTTTAGCGTCGATACTTTTCGACGCTAAAAGTTTGAATTTTTACGTCGATATATTTCGTCGCCAAATATACAATATAGCGTCGAACAATTTAATTTAGCGTCGAAATAAATTGGACGCAGAATACTGTTTTTTAGCGTCGCAGTTAATTATTTCGACGCTAAAAGTGATTTTCATCGACATTTTATCGTCCATTTTTTGCGTCTAATTTTTTCGACGGTAAATATAATTTGCGTCGAAATATTCACTTATGGCGTCGAAACAATTCGACGCTAAATGGTCTAATTCTTATAGTGCGAAATGAAGAAAACTACTCAACACGATCTGAACACTCTCGAGGAATTAAACTCGCTCCTTGCTCTTCGAAGCTCCAAAACTAAGAACGCACTTGCAAGCTTCGAAGCTCCAAGGTCTAATCTGAAATGACTCAACAACATGAAATGCAACTCAGTATTAATAACTATATACCCAATAATACTTTCCTTTACAACTTTAATCATAAATATTTTAACTTTATACAATGACCGATAAAATACTAATGACTGTTACATGACTTCTCTTTGACTCTGACTAGACTCTCTCCCTTTGACTTGATCTGGTGGACTCCATACCTTAGTGACTGCCATCGGTATCCATCATCCCGAGGTAAACCTGCAAAATAAAATACTGGGAGTGGGGGGTTAGATCGTTTGAATGACCTAGTGAGTGGACGGTCAAAATGAAAACTGAAATACTTATGAAATTCTCTTGTTCTAAAACCAAAATCATTTCAAAGAAATCATCTTTTCTGAAATCATTCTTCTTATCTGAGAATAACTTTTTTTTTTTTTTTTTTTTTTTTTTCCTTCTGAAAACCATTGTAAAAACTACTATTTTTTTTGTAAAATTCTAAAATTTTATAAAATGCTTTCTCTTGAAAACTCTTTTTTAAAACTATTTTTCTGAAAATTTGTTTAAAACCTAACGCATGGGGGCGTTACGTATCGTCGTCCCCCATACGCCTCCCCAAGCCACTGAACTAGAGCACGAAGTGCTAATCCATGCTATTATCTGACCTTGAAACTAAGGTCTATGAGTGTTACATATCGCCATCCCCTCAGTCCTGCTTTACATGTGCATATGGTATCTGTCAAATCCAAAAGTTACAGACTGAGGTGGGTTTTTCCCCATGCATCCAAAAATCATAAAATCATGCTTTCCATATAGAGGCTTTCTAAAAAATTCCCAGTCATAAAACAACTTAAATAAACTTGGCTAACGTCCTATGTGCTGAAACATAAGTCTTTACTTAAAACAATATAAATGAAAAAATCAACTTAGAAAGAGAGTGTCCACTCATAATTGAAATCTGGATGGCTTTGTTCCATCTCGTCGAAGCACTTGGGGGTTCATTCTGATAATCTAGAATCGATATACTAGATTAGAAAATGAGTTACGGAATATGTTTGAACTTATACTAAGCTTCTCAATTCAATTAATATATATTCACTACATGATGTACTATGCTTGCGACATATCATTAAGCGTGTATATAAGATGATACAAAACTTTTCAGGTAGTCTCTAATATCTTACGTTGAAACTGAAATGGCTAAAAATTAATCCTAGGAAAATTGCCACGCGTCACGATGCCAGATGTTGCGTGTCATGATACCCACTCAATACGGTTGAGGCAGAAAGCTTCCCTGTTTCACGTCTTGACGCTCACTTGAGTAGGCTGAGATAGAGAGCTTCCTATGTTTCGCATTGCGACGCTGGGCATTAGACGTCGCGATGCTCACACGATAAAACTGAAATAGAGGCCATCATCATGATACGCTTCGCGACGTTAGCCAGTTGACGTCATGACGCTCGCCTGTTTTCAGACCTAATCACCATCACTTCAATGTCTAATTCTTCTAATGCATTTCCAACACCCTCACACCATAACCTTTACACAAACACTTCTTTAAACTTCAATATTCGTACATAATAAACCAACACTCCATCATCAATTTAACTCTTTAATATCATAACTCCAACTTAGCTCAACATTTACGATTTTTCAAATATTTGGACATTTTATCATACAATCAATTTCTTTGTTTATTAACCACCAAAATGTATTCTCTACCATGCCAATAACTCTAACATAATATCATACTCTTAAAATTTCACATTCCAAGTTTTGGGTCAAGTTGGCCTTACCTCATTTCATGTGATTTCCTTCATCCATCAAGTCTCCCATGGTTGCTATTATTCTTCTTAACTTGTTATGGGAGGATTTGTATTTGTTTCCCCTTATTTTCTTCTTCTTTCTTCTTTCTTCATCTTCATCTTCTTTTTCTTCATTTCTTCTCACATTTCTCTCTTTCTCTCAGATGTTGGGGATAAGTGAATAGTTCCCCTTATTTATAATATGGGCTGATTTAGCTAATTTGTAATATTTTGATTTAAAGAAAAATCAGAATTTTTGAGAGAAATGTAGAATTCTCTAGATAGGTCTATAGGTACTATTCATCCTAATTTTTGAGTTATATTTTTTTACCTACTTCTGGTTCGAATCTAGAATAATACTCAACATGAAAGTTGTAGGTCTCGGTCTTACCTTTCCAAGGATATAAAATTCATAAAAATTAGAGTTCGTATGAAAATATTACAGCCCAAATATCACAGGTTATCCAGATTTAATCTTGAAATGAATTCCATATCGGAACTGCGAGGAATTTGCCGAATGTTCAAAAAGTCATTTCATGACTGTATATATGTTCGAACATAATTTTTATCATATATCATGCATCCCCTTTAGGTAATAGTCATCAGGATTACCAGGGTGTTACAAATTCTCCCCCTTAAATGGAATTCGTCCTCGAATCCCTTCTGATGCTGATCATTTTAGGTCCGACTTGGTTTGAAGGTATCTGGTCTCTGCTACTCTTATCTTCATTTACTTGTTTTTGTAGGAAATACTTTCCTTGCACAGCGGAAACGGTTTAGGCACACAGATCGGAATCGGAAATTTTTTCTGCCCTTCCCTTGAATTGCCGAATGTTACTGCCACCACCACTGAAATTTTACTTCAGTTTTAGATAAAATTCCAGCCCCGAAACAGCCCCAGAATAGTCCCCGAATAATTAACAGTTAATTATTCCTTTATGAGCGTGACCCGCCTTTTCGGGATCCTTGGACTTAACAAGTGAAGTGTCGTCGTAGGGTAGGTTAGTTCACAATATACATCTAGAATCCCTATCCTTTCGGAATCCAAACCTGATATTGACCCAAAAAGGACACCATCCGTAGGTGGACGAAAGCAAAGCCGTCTCGAGGCGCTTTTTGAATCTCATGTTTTTGGACTAACAACGGAGATTGCGGGATATACTTGTAGGCACTGTATTTTTGCATGTAATTCCTGATGATGAGTCTCATATGGAGACACTGCCTTTTAAGTTATGGAAGTCGCGGGAAACGGACGTCGGAAGGGAAGAGTCAGACATTGACACCTTAGTGGATTTAATTCGCTTGTTTAGCTTCGGGTTCGCTTGTTGGACCTCTGTTTTAAAACACATCCTTGGCCCAAACGAACACAAGACACACCACCCAAACCATACACCAAACCCACCAAAATAAGCCAAAGCCCACGCCCGAACTCTAAAGCCACCAATCAGAACAAAAACAATTCCATCAACAAAGCCACCAATCACAAAACACAAAACACAAACAAACAAAACCCCACTCATCTAACAAAACAAACACAAACAAAACAAAACCATAAAGCCACCTTTCACAAACAAAATAAAACCACTCAAACCACCCATGCATCCCCACGTGAACAACCCTCTCTCATTCAACAACTAAAACAAAAACACAAAACACAAAGCAGCAAACAAACACCAAGCACAAATCAACAAATAAACCCATTCACCACCCATGCCTCACGCCCAAACACAAACACAAACTAACAAAACAACCCATGCACCCACGTGAATCATACACAAATAACAAACACAAAGCAATGAAAACTACCCATGCAACACCCATAACCACCCATGCATAACCCATAACTCCCCCTATACGGTCTCTCTCTCATTCACTTCAAAAATAATATAAAACCTAAGGGACCTTCAAGCAAAAGACCCCCTAACTCGGCCAAACAAATAAATAAACCCTAAAATTCCACCATTGACGCATACAAACTGCACACACACATAGCCCTTATTCATTAACCCACTAGTCCCTCTCTCTCAAACACAGCAGCCTCAGCCCGCCTTCACGACACTGCCCTCTTTCACGGCTGACACTCTCATTTTCTCACGGCAACAAAAAACCCTACACACTTGGCTCTCTCAGAGACACGTAAAATCCACCTTCTCTCCTCTCCTTCACGGCACTCTCTCTCGGCCTCCACACTCTACACAAAATCACACAGCCCTCTATTCACCAACGCGAAACTACCCAACCATCCTGAAACCCTAAATGTCTCTCACTCACGTCACGCATATATAGACCTGCTCTCTCTAGTCACAGCTCTCAGCTCAAGGCCTTCCACTGATTTCAACACTCATTAGCCTAAACACTCACCACTCTCGGCTTGGACTCCCCATTCACGATAAAAACAAAGAGAACTTGCTCTCTCCCTCTCAATAACCTACACGTCCATCAACCATCATCACCCTCTCGTCAACAAACCCTAACTGCATCCAAACAGCCACGATAAACTACCTTCCAACTGCCTTCACACAGACCACGCAGCCCCTTAATCCCATATCGACAGCAAAATAACAAACCTAAATGACACAGCCCTAGCCACGTGAAACACACTAAAAATGCACTGCCCGCAACTGTCCACGTGAGCTAAAGCCACTCACACACCTCACTCACGGCCCTTCAAGCCACACAACACGAATCCCACACAAAGTAACCCTAGCACCGAGATATTTAACCCTTACCACCGACAACACCGACACAAAACATCAACCAAAATAAGCCCCATAACCGACCAAGAAACTAACCGTAAAAACAGACCCATAATAATCCAAAAATAGCCGCAAAACAGTGAGCCAATATCGCGACCAGAAACGGAGTAAAACAGCATCCCGAACAGCGAAACAGCGAAGGAAAATGTTGAACCAGTGAACCGGAGGAGTTGCGGAGCATCAACCCTTCCGACGACCACATACCGCACTTCCGATAGACGACTAAAGAGTTTAGACCTGAGGGCACCCCTTTTATTTATTATCCTTTATTTTTAGTTATTTTATTACTTTATTTCGCATGAGTATTGTGGATTAGTGCATGATGTGATTTTCAGATGAACGAAATATGTGTTCTCTCTTGCGGTATATTGGATGGAAACCCGGACGTAAATTCCGTAGCCGAATCCGAATGGACGGTATTACGGTTTACACTCGGGATACAATGCCACATACTACTTGAGAGACACACATGTTTCATTTCATCCAACCTTGTGTTTGAGCATGATTTAGCTTAGTATGTCATTTATTTCTTAAGCATGATTTAGTCTAATAGGCTATTTATTTTTAAGCATGATTAGGTCGTTAGTACGTTATTTCCTTATGTATGTTATAGTTATTTTCTTTCACAATAGGAATTTAGTTTACGTTTATGTTTAGGATGTTATTTATTCTTTGTGTTTGATAATTCAACATGCCCATTGTGTGGTATTGTATGCTTGCCGTTATGATGACTTACTTTTAAAGCATGAAAACTTAGACATAGGATTTATCTTTATGAATGCGAACTGGATTTAGGTTATTCTTAGACATGTATGTTGCATGGATTCGGTTAATTTATTGCACAAATCATTTCATTACAAGTGACATAAGTAAGAGACCATTCCGAACCCAACGGTTTGAGGTCTTCTCTTGCGAGGGGTGAGTGCGGCCTTAAATCATTTTCCCAGTTCATACCGGGTGGCGACTCCGTTTTATTCTCCGATTTAGTCTCCCGCGGGCTACTCCGTACTCCCAATCGGGCCGCGAGCCTGGAACAACATCGTCTATTTCTGTGTTCTATAGTTTGGCGACTCCAGTGAGGATAAAGAATCGGCCTCGAAATAATGTCTTATAATGTTTGTGATTTGTGCTTTAAATTAACCATGTCTACTGTGGGTTTAGGAATTTTAATCAAAGGCGTTATTAAAGCTATGTGATGGTTTAATGTATTCCTTCATTCACTACCTTTCTATAAGGAAAAGCTGCGAAGGCATCTAGATAATCATTACCTGTAGCTCATTGTGACAGACTAATTTGGAGGACTTATTGTTTATTCCTGTTACCAAGGCGATAAGAGCCTAAGAGGCTTGGGTATTTAAGAGAGCTTGCTCCACCCTCCCTCTGGGGAATCTACAATAAGAAATCCATTTGACAGTTAGTCACATACCGTAACTCGTTGGCATGTACCGTAAGGTATAAAAAGAGTGCGCTCACTTGGTCGCTTGAACCATTGAGTGAGGAGTCCTAATTGTGATCAATCCTTCGTCGGCGGGAGCCTTTGTTTACATTCCTTTAAACCTACGTATAACCATAATTGTACGACCAATAAAAAATATCTCTTTATGTTTGTGTTTAAGGACCATTGTTATTTGGATTCAGTTAGACTTTTTGTCAAGAGATGTGAACTTGTTGGGCCATTTAAACTGGGACGAGTTCATGTCCTTTGATAATTGGGTCAAAAGTTTCTAAAATGTCGATGGGCCGTTTTGTATTTGGGACTCTTATCATTTGAAATTGTTTAGCCATGTTATCGCAAAAGTATAAACTTGTTGGGCCTTTTCAACTGGGACAAGTTTGCACCAAGCGATAGTATGATTGAATGTTTTAAAATGATAATGGGCCAACTTGTATAAACATTTTGATAGACTTGTGTATTTCATGCGTTACATGCATACATGCTAACATGCAGTTTTAAGAGACATCATAGATACCCGTTGGGTTAGGGAAGAGGGAAGACTTGTCAAGAGGCCAATAATAAGCATGAGTGAATCAACGAAGCATCCCGTATGAATCAGTTGGAAGCTAATCTCGCCAAGGTTACCGAGCAACTGCAAGCTCTGACCACTGCTATGACAAATCTGGCTGTGCCCCGTGCTGCGGGAGGTTCTATAAATGAGAGGCGTGAGGAGCCTCCGAACAGATTGAATGATGAAATCCCTATCTTTGATGATGACATGGCTGAGTATGTCATAGTAAGGATAGTCGGGTCTCAGGCTGAATTACAAAAACTCTGTGACCAGGTAAAATCGGTTACCCGTAAGCTGAAGGGTAAGCATGAAGATTTTCTAGACTATGAAGCAATGACATTTGAGGAGCAGCTGCCGGCTCAGTTTAAGATGCCAGACATAGCCAAATTCAATGGGAACGGGGACCCGATGGTTCATCTCCAGCAATATGTCTCGGTAATGAGTTCAGTGGGCCTGTCACAATGCCAAGTTCAGAAGATGTTTGGGATGTCGCTTGAGGGGGCACCCGTAGTGTGGTACCATAGCCTTGAGAGAAAGGCTAAGGATGATTGGAGAACATTGGCAGACGCCTTTCTAAAACAGTACGTCACAGATTTGGAGATCGACTTATCGCTTCGTGACTTGGAGAATACCAAACAGAAACCGGAGGAAAGTTTCAAAGAGTATATAGATCGCTGGAGGAGCCAGCTTCTGAAGATGCAGACTCGGCCTTCGGAGAAGGACCAGATCAAAATGATCATCAAGGGCACCAAACCCTCTATTTATGGTAAGCTGAGGAGGATGACCTCGATGATTGCTGATTTTCAACAGCTGAGGGAGACTGTTATGGATATTGAGGAGGAAGAGGCTGAAAACAGAAAGTTCTATGGCCAGAATAGAAGGAATATTGAGGGGCCTTCAGGGACCATGCCCGCTACCGCTGAGGTCACTGCCATAAAAAACAGGCAATTTTCCAACCTTGGTAAGCCTCTTTCAAGGGTTTTCGAAAAGCTGAAGGCGCATGGACTTCTAGAACCCTTAGAGCCTAAACCAATTCCAAACCTTGACCTAAGCCTGTATTGTCACTTCCATCAGAGAAGAGGCCACGAAACTGACAACTGCACCCACCTTAGGCATGAGATCCAAAACCTCATTGACTCTCATAAAATACCCGATCCAGAAAGAGAACAACTAAACACACACAGAAATCATTTACCTAATTACCACTCCGTTCCACCACCCACCTACATGATCAACTCCGGCCTACCCGAAACCTTTGTCCTCCAAACTCTCAACCACCAAGCTTCTTGTATGGGGATAGATGATGGCAGTAGTGAAGAACCATAGGCTGAGGAAGAAGGCAATGCCGCAGACGATGAAGATGTTTTCCCTAGTATATTTAATTGCAATCCTGCATTTTTAATAATAAAGACATTGATTTTGCTTACATGTTCGAATTTTTTCCTCAATAGTTAAGCATGAGTCCGGTGATGACTTTATTTGCTGTAGGGAGAAACCTTAGAAATGATAAGTGCGAGATGTGCTCTCATCCGGTACTCTGAATGGATTGATCTCGGCTAGACTCACGAGCACTTGATTACATGATCTTAGCAGTAGAAGCCTGAGTAGTCAGCGAGATGACTAATTGAAGAGATGTCGGGACAGTGAATGACCGTTTGCCTACATGTCAATCCTGGTTTACTTATGCTACGATATATGATATGGTTGGAAACAAAGAGAACGTCTTTGAAAAGAAAAGGAAAAAATAGACCACCTATAACCGATAAGCGTGAAGCTACCCATGAGCGAGTATTAGGACCACCATGAGGAGAAATGCTACCTTAAAGGGTAGGTGTGTCAAAGAAAGAAAAAAGAAAGAGACGAAAAAAAAAGACCATATCATGTTGAGTATGAAGAAGTAATCACAGAGTGTGATCAAGACATCTAGGTTGGTTAGACCCACTGATCCGATTCTCCGAGACAAAATCATCGAGTTGGCTTACTTAAAGATTAAGCTGTGAAAGAACCTTGGCACACACACACACTAGGAGTTTAGTTCATATCACTCATTCATACGATCAGAAGAGAGTGTATTGAGTACTTTGAAGGTTCTCTGGTTTCGACGCGAAGCATCCGTTGAGGACGAAAATATGTTTAGCTATCAGGATTATCTCATGAGAGGCGGTACAGTATGAACCATCACATCAGCATCAGTATCAGTTTTGGGGATGAGTCCCGGGGGGGTCGAGGCCCATATCAGTATTAGTTTTGCCTGGTATGACACTCCGGGTATGGAGACACATCCACATCAGTATCAGTTTTGTCGGGCATGACACTCCGAGTATGGAGACACATCCACATCAGTATCAGTTTTGTCGGGTATGGCACTCTGGATATGGAGACACATCAACATCAATATCGGTTTTGGGGATGAGTCCCAGGATTGAGGCCCACGTCGACACCAGTATCAGTTTTAGGATGAGTCCTAGGGTCGAGTCCCATATCAACATCGTCATCAGTTTTGGGATCAGTCCCAGGGTCGAGGCCCGCATCATCAGCAGTTTTGGCATGTCACATGATCTACTTTGACCTAGTGCAATAAGCGAAGAACATAAAGCTAAACCAAGACTGGGGGCGACCCATCAACCACCCCGCGAATAAGGGATTTATCGAGAACTTTAGCAATGAGACTAAAAGAGAACTGAACAATCACCAGAAGAACTGGCAGAAGACCTAACCTAACGAAATAGGAAATTCATTCATTCATAAATGCATACATACACGTAACGCACCTGCATCCTTTTTGTGTTTTGTTTTGTATTCGCAGGTTTCAACGGATAAAAAAGAGAGAACGAAAAATGCAAGCCAACCAAGAGCAGCAACACAACACATCAGCAACGCTTCAAAATGAGGTTTAGCATGCCGGGTATGACACTCCGAAAATGGAGCACGGTTCAGAAATGGACCACACTTACATCAGTAAAGGTTCGGAAATGGACTATCTATTATCAAGCAACTGTTCGGAAATGGACCACCTTCAAATCAGTAATGGTTCGGAAATGGACCATCTCTCATCAGTAATGGTTCGAAAATGGACCATCTCTCATCAGCAATGGTTCGGAAATGGACCATCTCTCATCAATAATGGTTCGGAAATGGACCATCTCTCATCAGCAATGGTTCGGAAATGGACCATCTCTCATCAGTAACAGTTCGGAAATGGACCATCTCTCATCAGTAACGGTTCGGAAATGGACCATCTCTCATCAGTAACGGTTCGGAAATGGACCATCTCTCATCAGCAATGGTTCAGAAATGGACCATCTTTCATCAGCAATGGTTCGGAAATGGACCATCTCTCATCAGCAATGGTTCGGAAATGGACCATCTCTCATCAGCAATGGTTCGGAAATTGACCATCTCTCATCAGCAATGGTTCAGAAATGGACCATCTCTCATCAGCAACGATTCAGAAATGGACCATCTCTCATCAGTAACGGTTCGGAAATGGATCATCTCTCATCAGTAACGGTTCGGAAATGGACCATCTCTCATCAGTAATGGTTCGGAAATGGACCATTGTAGGACACAGAACTTGACGATGCTGTTCTAGGCTCGCGGCCTAGTTGGGAGTACGGAGTAGCCCGCGGGGGACTAAACTGGAGAATAATGGAGTCGCCACCCGGTGTGAACAGGGAAAATGTGATTTAAGGCCGCACTAACCCCTCGCAAGGGAAGACCTCAAACCGTTGGGTTCGGAATGGTCCCTTACTTATGTCACTTGTAACGATATGATTTGTGCAATAATCTAACCGAATATATGCGAAATATATGCTCAAAGGTCATTTAGATCTAGTTCTCATTCATGAAAGTAAATCCTACGTCTAAGTTTGCATGCTTCGAAAGTAAGTCATTATAACAGCAAGCATACAATAACACACGACAATCTCATGAACATACTTCAATCATATAATGCGGAAAACAAATAACAACCTAAACATAATGCAAATTTCTAACGCAAAATAAATAACTAATCATGCTTAAAATAAACAACTAAATCATGCATAAAAAAGTAACGTAATCATACTAAAAAAAATAAATAACATACTAGACTAAATCATGCTTAAAAAATAAATAACCTACTAGCCTAAGTCATGCTCGAATACAAGGTTGGATGAAATGAAATATGTGTGTCTCTCAAGTGGTACGTGGCATTGTATCCCGAGTGCAAACCATAATACCGTCCATTCGTATTTGGCTACGGAATTTACGTCTGGGTTTCCATCCGATATACCGCAAGAGAGAACACATATTCTGTTCATCTGGAATTTACATCACGCACCAATCCACAATACTACTGCGAAATAAAGTAATAAAATAAATAAAAAAATAAAAGAGAATAAATAAAAGGGGTGCCCTCAGGTCTAACCTCTTTTTTCGTCTCTCGAAAGCGCGTTACACGGCAATCGGAAGGGTTGATGCTCCGTTATTTTTCTGGTTTGCCGCTGTTTTGGACTGCAGTTTTCTGGACTATTTTAGGGTAATTTTTTCACTGTTTGAGGACTGTTTTCAGAGATTTGGGGACTGTTTTTGGGGTGTATTTTAGGTGGTTTTCGGGACTATTTTGGGCAGTTTTTTAGGTGCAGTTTTGGGTTGATTTAGGGACTATTTTAGGCAGTTTTTGGGTTGATTGGTGTTTAGGGTCACAGTTTCATGTTTGTGAGTGGCAGTTTAATTTTATCAAGCGTGAGAGAGGGGCACGAGGGCTGCGTGGAGTGAATAAGGGCTGTTGTTGAGGGCTTGTTGGAGCGTGATGGCTGCAGTTTGTGGCTACGTGAATGAGTGATGGCGTGAAGTGAAGGTTTGTGGTCGATGTGGGATTTTTGGCGTGAGGTAGGTGGGTTGATGGAAGGGCAATGACATGAAGGATGAGGGCTGTTGTGGAGGGGAAAAAGGCGTGAGTGTATGGTGAAGGCTTGCTGTGAATGAGGGTGTATTGGCGTGAATGAGTGGCTTATGTGAGAGGGCTCTTGATGTGTGGATCCGTGAGGGTTAAGGGCTGTTGAAGGTGGCTAAGCGTGAAGTGTTTGAGGGGGCTGGTTCGAGTTTATTCGGCTAGTGGGGGGCAGTTTCACGTTTGTATTTGCTGGTTAAGGAGCTACTTTGTGTTTTGGCGTAAGTTGAGTTGCATGCAAGGGCAGTGTTTGGGAGAGAGAAGGAGGGCAATATGTCGGCTTTGTTGAGTACGTGAATGGAGGATAAGGGGCTGTTACGTGTTGAATAAGGGCTTTTATCGCTTCGCTTATGGGCAGTTTTTGTGTGGTTATATAAGGTGAGTGTCGTGAGGTATATGGTTTCTTTTTCTTGTTTGTTTTTTTTGTGTTTTGTTTTAGAGGAGGAGCGTGATGATGGGGGAAGTGTCTAGGGTTTATTATTTGGTTTTTTTGCCGTGAGAGTGGAGAGCCCCAAGAGTTAGGGTTTTGTGTTATTTTTATAGTGATGTATTAGGGTTATGCATGGATTTTGGAAAGGAAACA
This sequence comes from Zanthoxylum bungeanum, assembly GCA_019454045.1. NCBI lineage: Eukaryota > Viridiplantae > Streptophyta > Magnoliopsida > Sapindales > Rutaceae > Zanthoxylum > Zanthoxylum bungeanum. Next base: position 84,346 of record SKCR01030775.1, read on the forward strand.
AATCAATTAAATTAGGGATGGATTTAATTAGTTAAAAAGGAAAGGATAATTGTATTTTGGTGGGGGAATATATTTAAATTGGTAGGTGATTTATTTAAATTAGGAAGAGATTTGCTTAAATTAGGAATTTAATTTAATTTCAATTTAATTGGTTTTAATTTAATTTAATTTAATTTAATTTGTGTTTTAAATATGTTTTAATTATTTCTTGGATTGGGCTTGGGTGAGATGGGCTTGGTGTGTGTCTTAGTGATGTGTGGGCTTGGTGTGTGGTTTGTGGGGGTTTGGGCCAAGGGTGTGTTTTAAAACGGGAGTCCAACAAGCAAACCCGAAGCATAAACAAACGAATTAATTCCAACAATGTGTCAATTCTTGACTCTTCCCTTCCGACGTCCATTTCCCATGGCTTTCACAATTAAAGAGGTAGTGTCTCCATGTGAGACTCATCATCGGGACTTACATGCAAAAATGCAGTGCCTACAGTCGCCCCCACTTTGATGGGACTTGTGCAGTGTGTGACAATGAAAATCCTATCAATGTTTGTGCAATGCATTTTTACTTACCTGGCTCGCCAGCTGTTGCTTAACTTACTTGTTATCCTGAGATGCTTTGACCTTTGGGCTTTGTTCCCAAACTGTATTGAATATGGGCTTTGTTCCCGAACTATGCTGAGAGAGGGCTTTATTCCCCTGGGCTTTATTCCCGAACTGTGTCAAGATAAGGATTTATTCCCCTGGGCCTTGTTCCCGAACTGTGTCAAGATATGGCTTTATTCCCCTAGGCTTTCTTCCTGAACTATGTTAAGATAAGGCTTTATTCCCCTGCTGTGTCAAAATAGGGCTTTATTCCCCTACTGTGTTGACTGTGGGCTTTGTTCCCGAACTGGATGGAGAGTGGGTTTTGTTCCCTAGCTGTACTGAATGTGGGCTTTGTTCTCAAATTTGCTGAATGTAGGCTTTATTCCCGAACTATGTTGAGATAGGGCTTTATTCCCGAGCTGTGTAAAGATAGGGGGCTTTGTTCCTCTAGGCGTTGTTCCCGAATTGTGTAAAGATAGGGCTTTATTCTCATAGACTTTGTTCCCGAACTGTGTTGAGATAGGGTTTTATTCCCCTGGACTTTGTTCCCGAACTGTGTTAAGATATGGCTTTATTCCCCTGGGCTTTATTCCCGAGCTGTGTTTGAAAGTGGGCTTTATTCCCCTAGGCTTTGTTCCCGAACTGTGTCAAGATAAGGCTTTATTCCCCTGGACTTTATTCCCTTGCTGTTTTGAAAGTAGGCTTTATTCCCCTGGGCTTTGTTCCTGAACTGTGTTGAGATAGGGCTTTATTCTCGAACTGTGTTGACTGTGGGCTTTGTTCCCGAACTGTTGATGGTGGGCTTCAACCTTGGGAAGCATCCCCAAAAATGCTGATGATGATGTGTCTCCATACCCGGAGTGCCATACCCGGCATGCTAAACCCCATACCCGAGGTGACGCGGTTGCGTCTCCATACGTAGAGTGTCGAAGTAATATCTTCATACCCGGAGTGCCGTACCTGGCGTGCTAAACCCCATACCCGAGGTGTCGCAGTTGCATCTCCATACCTAGAGTGTCGTAGTAATATCTCTATACCCGGAGTGCCATACCTGGCAAAACTGATACTGATGTTGATGTGGGCCTCGCCCTCGGGACTTATCCCCAAAACTGATACTGATGTGATGTGGGCCTTGACCCTCGGACGCATCCCCAAAACTGATACTGATCTCGATGTGCCTCAATACCCGGAGTGCCATACTCGGCAAAACTGGTACTGAAGTGGGCCTTGCCCCCAAACTGATACTGATACTGATGTGGGCCTCGGCCCCAAACTGATACTGATGTGGGCCTTGCCCCCAAACTGTTATTGATACTGATGTGGGCCTCGACCCCAAACTGATACTGATAATGTGGGCCTCGCCCCCAAACTGATACTGATACTGATGTGGGCCTCGGCCCCAAACTGATACTGATAATGTGGGCCTCGCCCCCAAGTTGATACTGATATTGATGTGGGCCTTGGCCCCAAACTGATACTGATAATGTGGGCCTTACCCCCAAACTAATACTGATACTGATGTGGGCCTCGGCCCCAAACTGATACTGATAATGTGGGCCTCGCCCCCAAACTGATACTGATACTGATACTGATGTAGGCCTCGGCCCCAAAACTGATACTGATGTGGGCCTCGCCCTCAGACTGTTACTGATGTGGGCCTCGCCCCAGACTGTTACTGATGTGGGCCTCGCCCCAGACTGATACTGATGTGGGTCTCGCCCCCAAACTAATACTGATGTAGGCCTCGCCCCAAACTAGTACTGATGTGGGCCTCGCCCCCAAACTGATACTGATGTGGGCCCCGACCCATGCTCCATCCTCGAAATGCCATTCCCGACATACTGAATCTCATCCCCGAGGCATTACTGATGTGATGGTTCGGTCTCGAATCGTGCTGTGAGGTGGTCCATTCCCGAATCGTTATTGTGATGTGGTCCATTTTCGAACCTTGCTCCATTCTCGGAGTGCCATTTTCGGCTTGTTCATTCTCGAACCTGCTCATTCTCGGATTGCCATTCTCGGCTTATTCATTCTCGAACCTGCTCCATTCTCGGATTGCCATTCTCGACTTGTTCATTCCCGAACCTTGCTCCATTCTCGGAGTGCCATTCTCGGCCTCTGATGATGTGTGGGCCTTAACCCTGGGACTCATCCCCAAAACTGAAACTGATATGGGCCTCAACCCTGTGACTCATCCCCGAAACTAATACTCATATGTTGCTGATTCTGGTTGGCTTGTCTTTGCCGCTTTCATTTTTTTCTTCTTCGAAACCTGTGAATACAAAATAGAACAAACACAAAAAGAATGCAAGTACGTTACGTGTATGGATGCATGCATGAATGAATTTCCTATTCCGTTGGGTTAGGTCTTCCGCCAGTTCTCCAGGTGATTGCTTGGTATTCTCTCTAGTCTCATGGCTCAATTTCTTGTTATACTTCTTATTCACGGGATGGTAGACTGGTCGCCCCCATACTTGATTTAGCTTTCTGCCTTTCGCTCTTTGCACTAGGTCAAGGTGGACTACGTGATGTGGCATTCCATATCATCATACTATATCACATGCTACGAAATAGTCCCCATAGTTACACATATTATCGTCCTCAAAGAATGCCCAGTATTGAAACAAGAGAACCTTCAAAACATTCAATGCAACTCAAATCCAAGTCTTTAAATAAATGATCTAAGCCAGACTCAAAGTGTGTGTGTGCAAAGGTTCCTTTGCAGATTCATCCCCAAGTAAGCCAACTCAATGATTTCGTCAAAAAATTGGTATCAATGGGTCAAACCAACCTAGATGTCTCAATTATGCCTGCAGTTGCTTTTCTGTGCTCAATGTGGTATGGTTTTCTCTCTCTTTTGTCTCTCTCTTTTTTTCTTTTGTTTTGGACTTCTTTTTTCTTTTCTTTTTCTTTTTTTTTCTTTCTCTTCTTTTTTTTTTCCAACACACCTACCCTTTAAGGTAGCATTTCTCCTCATGGTGGTCCTAATACTCACCCATGGGTAGCTTCACGCTTATCGGTTATAGGTGGTTCAATTCTTTTCTTTAGAGACTTTTCTTTCATTTTCAACCATACCACACATCATAACATAAGCAAATCAAGATAGACATCTAAGTAAACGGTCATTCACCGACCTACAATTTCTTCAACTAGTCACCTTGCTAACTACTCAGGTTTTCTCCACTAAGAACCTATAGTGAAGTGCTTACGAGTCTAACATAGATCAATCACTCAAAGTATCAGATAAAAGCACATCAAGAGTTTATCATTTCTAAGATTTCACCCTAAAGCAAACGATTTCATCATTGGACTTATGTCTAACTATCAAGAACTAAAAACAAACAATTTTTTTTCTTTTTCTCTTTTTTTTTCTTTTTTTTTCTTTTTTTCTTTTTTTTGGGCCCACCATGATCTTTCTATCATTGCCGTAAAATTTTCTGTTTCTCGACTTCCTTTTCCACGATATCCATGTTTGCTAAACTCTTCTTTTGCAAGTCTTCTTTTTCCTAACCCAACAGATATCTATGATGGCTTTTAAGACACTGGGGTTAACATGATGCGTGAATGTATGAGATGCATGAGACGTGTGCGATGTATGGAATATATAAGTCGGCCCATTACCATTTTAATGTTGGACAGTTATGACCCATAGCATCACTATTTATACAGATCATGGTGTTGTTGTACAAATTAACTATGTGACAAAGGAAATTGCTATTTTATCATTTGTGATTAGATCACCAAGATATATAAATAATGAAAGGTCCATATGATTAGTTCCGTATTGATAAGATATGAGACAGTATCAATCCATAAAGGCTTAATCATTAAATATCCCTAGTCGTAGTATTATCGAGATTGGACATCGATAATGCGGAATAGACTAGCATTACACTTGTGCGCGTTGTGGGAGCATAACGATATAGTTCTCATATATTTGGGTATAGGATACTCATGCAAGTGTAATAGGAGGTTGTGTTTTACCGATGGTACGGAAAACAGCTTCGCTCTGGATAGACCCCTCGAAATTCCTTGGTAGTATGACTATATGTCTATGGAAGTCCGAATCAGGGTATGTGTATTTGGTCTTAACCTGAGACTTGCACCGCTAATACTTGTGACAATCAATATACTTTGGTTTTGGTCATCCTGGGCTTTAACCGGTTCTGAGTACGCCTCTTCTGGGTATATTGAGAATCGTAGTCTATTAGGTGTGATGTCGAGATGGAAGTATCACTCCGGTCATAGTGGAGATGATGATCACGTAGGATACGGAACTGGTTCTCTTTTATGCTGCAACTATCGGGATATTATGACTAGGTCATGTTTATCCGATAATAGAGACTAGTTACCAGAGATCCGATATGTGCTTCGTACATGGCAGACACATTTCCAGCCCCAGGCCTTGCACGTGACGTCCGATACTGGATCGTAATATGCAATACTACGTATACTACGCCTGATATAGATCACTTATTCCAGTAAGAATATTTCTGGAGAATTGGGTAGGCATGATGCTTTGCTAGAAGCCAACCATGTCTTGTAAATCGGTAAAAACGTAGTACTAGGTACTTACGTGTTCAGATAGTCCGACGACCGGATTTACTGCCAACATATCCGGGGATCTCATGGGTCACTTCCCGAAGATTCACCGATGACGTATGACTCACACTTTATTAATCTGGGATTAATTAGATGAGAGAGAAAATTAATCTGGGATTAATTGCGGAGATATTTTATTTGGGATAAAATATCAATTAAAGAGAGAGAACGATTAATTTGGAATTAATCGATAAAATAATATATTCGATATATTATACGAAATTGGATTTCGACGCGGAATTGAAATTAGATTTTAATTCGGGTGAACGAGTTAATTTAGAATTAATTTGTTAGCGATGTGAATAGTGATTTTGCTAGGCATAATTATTTAATTACGTCGCAACAGAAAATTCGTTAATTTGGAATTAGCGAACCCGAGCCTGGGAGTGTTTGCGGGCGCACTCGCATTTCAAATTCAAGTACGGCCCACAGGTCACATCAAGCGTCAAATCACTTGTCACTTTGAGTGATGTGACAACTAGTCACTTTTGATTTGAGTGATTGATGTGAGTTGTTGGATAAATTAAAGCCATTTACCATTTATCCAAATATTTGGTGTTTGACTTTATTTTTGTGTATTAGATACACATTTATCCAACAACCAAATATAACACACTCTCTCACTTCTTCTCCTCTCCCTCTCACGCCCAAGGGGCATTCTTCTCATTCTTTCACTTGTTTTTCCGAGCATATAAGGAAGAAGATGGGAATTTTTGTGGCAAAAATTACCGAGTGCTAGCACACTTCTGGAGTCTCGCGAAGGTGATAGGGAAACCCACCCGTGGGCATGGAATCCCAAAGCTTGGAGCTTGAGACCACCATGACCGAATTTTTTGAAGGACAAAACAGCCCACTGCCGTGAGCCCTAGGAGGGAAAAGCTTAAAGATTTTGTTCTTCGCATCACTCAACCGATCAATGTAAGTATTCTGTAACTTCTTTGTTGTATTCACACATGGTTTCATTGCTTGATTTGATCCCGGGTGTTGGGAAATCTCTAAGTCCCGAGGATCGATTAAAGCATAGAAACATACATGTGAATACACGAGGAAGTTGCGGAATACTTACATCGAGCGGTTGAGTGATGCGACGAAGAATAAAAAACTTTAAGCTCCCTCATAGAGTGCTCGACAGTGGCAATTTTGGTGTCCTCCATTTTTGGCTTTTGCATGATCCATCAAGCTCCAAGCTTTGTTTGATGATTCCAAGCTCACGGGTGGGATTCCCTATCACCTTCGCAAGACTATATAGTGTGCTAGCACTCTTGATTTTTCCATAAAATCATCACCTTTTGCTTCTCATTGCTCTCGGAAGTGAGCCAAAATAGAAGGAAAAACAGCCCAGTTTGGGCGTGAGAGGGAGAGGAAGAAAGAGAGAGTGAGTTGTGTTGGATGGTTGCAAAATGTGTATCTAATACACTTAATGAATTTCCAAATTCATTTTCCAATTTTGCTTTTCCAAAAAGTCAAACCATAAATGCTTGCCAACCACTTCCATCCATCAATCAAGTGACAAGTTGTCACATCACTCAAAGTGACTAGACATCACATCAATCGATTGACGAATGATTTGACGCTTGATGTGACTTGCGGGCCGCACTGGAATTTGAAATGCGAGTGCACTCGCAAACACTCCCGAGCTCGGGTTCGCTAATTCCAAATTAACGAATTTTCCATTGCGATGTAATTAAATAATTATGCATAGCAAAATCACTATTCACATCGCTAACGAATTAATTCTAAATTAACTCGTTCGCCCGAATTAAAATTTAATTTCAATTCCGCGTCGAAATCCAATTTCGTTTAATATATCGAATATATTATTTTATCGATTAATTCCAAATTAATCGTTCTCTCTCTTTAAATAATATTTTATCCCAGATAAAATATCTCTGTAATTAATCCCAGATTAATTTTCTCTCTCATCTAATTAATCCCAGATTAATAAAGTGCGAGTCATACGTCATCGGTGAATCTTCGGGAAGCGACCCATGAGATCCCCGGATATGTTGGCAGTAAATCCGGTCGTCGGACTATCCGAACACGTAAATACCTCGTACTATGTTTGTACCGATTTACAAGACAAGGTTGGCTTCTAGCAAAGTGCCATGCCTACCCAATTCTCCAGAAATATCCTTACAGGAATAAATGATCTATATCAGGCGTAGTATATGTAGTATTGTGTATTTCGATCCAGCATCGGATGTCATGTGCCAGGCCTGGGGCTGGAATTGTGTCTGCCCCGTACGAAGCACATATCGGATCTCTGGTAACTAGTCTCTATAATCGGATAAAGATGACCTAGTCATTTTATCCCGATGACTGCAGTACATAAGAGCACCAGTTCCGTATCCTACGTGACCATCATCTCCACTATGACTGGAGTGATACTTCTGTCTCGACATCACACCCAACACACTACGATTCTTAATATACCCAGCAGAGGCGTACACAGAACCTGTTAAAGCCCTGGATGACCTAAAACCAAAGCATATTGATTGTCGCAAGTATTAGCGGTGCAAGTCTCAAATTAAGACAAAATACACCTACCCTGATTCAGACTTCCATAGCACATAGTCATACTACCAATGGAATTCCGAGGGGTCTATCCAAAGCGAAGCTGTTTTCCGTACCATCGGTAAAACACAACCTCCTACTACACTTGCATGAGTATCCTATTCCCAAATATATTAGAACTATGCTGTTATGCCCTCACAACGCGCACAAGTGTAATACTAGTTTTTTACGCATTATCGATGTCCAAACTCGATAACACTCTGACTAGGGATATTTAATGATTAAACCTTCGTGGATTGATACTGTCTCATATCATCTCAATCGAGTAACTAATCATAATGACCTCCTATCATTTATACATCTTGGTGATCTAATCACAAATGATAAGAGAGCAATTTCCTTTGTCACATAGTTAATTTGTACAACAACACCATGATCTGTACAAATAGTGACGCTATGGGTCATAACTGTCCAACAATCTCCCACTTGGCCTATAGCCAGTCACTCGAGTGTCATACACCCGAACTATGTACGGTTCGCTCAAATTACTGAGAAAAGACTTTCGTCAGTGGATTTGCATGATTATCATCTGATGCGATTTATACGATCATCACATCGCCACGATGTATGATCCGAACGAATCAGATGAATAGTCGAAGTATATATCTGGATCGTTGATGAGACCATTAATTCTTTAGCCTGCGCTGTAGCCTAGCTCAGCTGCTAACAAAACTATATCTAATCTAATTAGATTATTATCAATCCAGAAAGCTTATATTGCTGCTTCAGATGTAGCAATAACCCGCTTGTGTTGTTTATTCGGTAACAGTATCTTTCTTGGAAGATTTACAGCTCACTGTACCGTTATTCAAACTGTATATTACTTTTATGTTACGACTTATAGTCGTTTATATCGGTTAGGAAACTTGCAGCAGTGAACCCAGTCACTTCAAGTTCTCCTTCTCCATAGGTTTAAAAAATCATCCTTAGTTCCTCTAAGATACTAACGGATGTTCTTAACGTCAATCCAATGACTATCACTTGGATTGGCCTGTTTGTGAATCCATATGCTCAAAGCGTATGAGACACCAGGTCGCGTACATTTTTCAATGTACGGTTTCTCGGAGAATGTTAAAAACTTTAGATCTATCCCAGTAGATCTTTATTCCTAGAATAAAGGTTGTTTCTCCCAAGAATTCTACGAAGAATTTTCATGAAAGCCAAACTTTCACCGATTGTTATTATGGGAATATCATTTCCAAGAAATGACATATTATCATTATTTATAGGACATTTATTGTCAGTGCGCTCCCACTAACCTCGTTATATACACAAGAATCATTTTCGTTTTGAATTAAATCATATACCATTATGATTACATCAAACGATAGTTCCAAGAACCCAATGCTTGCTTCAATCCATATATGGATCGAATAACCTGCAAACCTTGTTTGCTAGTTTTGGTACGACAAGGAAAACGGTTTTGGCATTCAGCTTCCATATTTCATAAATGAAACATGCAGCGTCAGCAAGCATTATCCAAATGGATTTGACATGGCAACATGTAAAAGGTTTCGTCGTAATCGAAACAATGTTGATAACGATACCATTTCGCTACAAGTCTAACTTAGTACTTTGGTATGTTGCCTTCCATGTATGTCTTCCTAGAAGACTTATATAGTACCAATAGGCACAATGCCTTCCGGTACATCAACTAGTGTCCAAACTGGTTGATATCCATGGAATCCATTTCGTATTTTATGGCACTTTTCCATAATAGGGAGTCGATACCTTGTATCACTTCCTCATACGTAGTCAGTTCGTATTTCTCAATAAGATTGACATCTTTATGAGGTGAGATCAGAAACCCATACCCCAGGTTATTTTCTGACTCTCTCCGACTTACGTGGTTCTTGTGTATTCGAAGATTATGGTATAGTTTCATCCTAGATGAACTATTTGTGTTCCATTAAGATTCGGTGCCTGGAATAGTATTACTCTGATTTTCATCGAGTTTTACTATCCTCCCACTTACCACTGCATATAGGTATTCCTCTTAGGAAAATCGCATGGCGAGCAACAATTACATTGTTCTCTAGTGAGTTGTATAAGTACTATAATTTGGTATCCATAGGATAACCAACAATTGGGCACTTATCCAATTTGGGTTCTAGTTTGGTATCATCCAAACATATGCCCAGCATACCCAAATCTTCAGGAATGAGAAACCCAGTTTCTTTCCTGTTCATATCTAATATGAAGTTTGTCAAACAGATTTTTATGGAACCTTATTCTAAATAAGTTCTGCACTGTTTAATGTGTATCCGTTGAAGGAAATGGTCGCTCAGAGCGACTCATGATTAACCTTATCATGTCCAACAAGATTCGGTTTCTCTGTTCGGACACACCGTCAAACTGACATGTTCCGGGAGGAGTCCTCATTGAAAGAATATTATACTCTTTCAAGTATTTGAGAAACTTATTGCTTAAGTATTTTCATCATGGTCTCTGACCGTGACGATTTTATACTTTAGCCGATCTGTTTGTCTATTTCGTGTCGAAACTGTAAAAGTTTCCGATTTGTGTTCTAAAAGAAACACATAACCATAACGCGATGCCACATCCGTAAAGGTCACGAAATATTCATATCCACCTCTAGCCTAGCTAGACATGGGCCCACTTGCTTCACTATGAACTAGGGCTAACAGATCGGTGGCATTTTGCACTTTTACCAAGTAAAGGTGTTTTAGGTACTTTGCCCAATAAACTAGATTCATAGACTTTATTTGAATGGAATCAAATTTGTCCTAGTACCCACTCTCCGAAAGTGTGGATATACGAGTCTTGTTTAATTTGTGTCCCAGACAACAATGCCACTTACAAGTCTCTTCTGATCAAATCAGTTTGAGCTATTTGTTTGTCATATTATATGTTTGAGATTATTTTATATTCAAAATATAAATACTGTTATTTACATCTAATGTATTTATCTCAATATCATCTTTATAAAATAAAACACTTTTGTGTTCTAGAATATAAAGGTAAATCCGCAACGGATTAAACACTGATATAAAGATAATGTTTCTAGTCAAACTAGTTACATTATAACAGTTTCCTAATTTAAGTACGTACCCGAATGGTAGTTCCTAAACTTAGGTTTCTACGGTTAAAACAACGACTTTCGTCCCGTCTCCAATTCGCAGATTAATCTCAACTGAAGTCAGTATCCTGCTCATAGCAGATTCTGCACATCAGTACATATTTATGTATCACACTAAGTATCTAAAATCCAATTTCAATACTAGTAGTGAACATATTTATGACAAACATATTTGAAGTCAGAGCCTAGCCCGTCTTCAATTCCTTCATGTCTGCTTTGTCTAAACGGCAGTCACGCTTCCGCGATTCCGTTTGCCATAATTTAGGCAGACATTTTGGGATATGTCCTTTGTCTTCCTAGAAGATTATAATGACTTTGCCTTTGCCCTTTTCGATACCCTAGAAGCCTTTGGCCAAGCCTTGTCCTTCAGCAATGTCGAAGTGTGATGCGCGCTTTACGCTACTTGCCATATTGCAAACTTTGGCTTTGTCTCATTGAGAATAGCCATTAACTCTTCAAGAGTTTACTATTACAATTTAGTACTTCTAAGATCTAAGAATAGATCTATGAAGATCCTTCAATTCATTATCATACTTTAAGGATCTAATCCTTAGTTCTGATTAAGAAATTAAGGAGTCTATTTGGCAAGCTTATAGGATTAAGCACTAAAGTTATCATTACATAAATCTTCCAAAGATTATGCTCTACTATTTGCTTAACTCCGGCTTAGGCCCTAATTATTTATTTATAATAAAGTAACTTATTAGATTCCAGGACTATCCTGAAATTTTATTCCCAATTTGAAAATAAACCATTTAAATACATTTTCCCTAGGATTATGTTTAAGTGCTAATCTTTCAAATTTATCTTGATTCTAATAGTCCACATATCTAATCAACGATTTTAGGTACTATATATTATAATGATTACTATAGTCTAACTATATAATCAACTATAATTTAATAGTTTAAATTCAATTATATTGATTATCTATAATCCAATTATAAAATCAACTATAATTAAATTGTAAATTCAAATATATTGATTACTATAATCCAATTATATAATCAACTATAATGAATTAGTTTGAATACAGTCCAACTATTTTAAAAAACAACGATTTAAATATTAGTCCAACTAATATTTAATATATTTGACGAATAATTTGATATGAGTGCGTATGGCGAGTTATTAAACGAATATTGCAAATTTAATACTTGCCTCCCACTATTTTTCGACGAGCCTCTAACCCTCTGTTGAGTACTCGGGAAACCGTGTTTCCTAGTGGGCTAGGATCCCGTTAAATAACACACAATCTTGACTTTGGCCAACAAATTGTATGATAATTAACTAGGTAGATCTCTAAGATCAATTGGATCTCATCCAATTCCTAGATCCAGTAGGTGGACATCCAAGTCCGAAACATATATCTTATATATGCCAATATATCCAATATATTGCCTAACCTTTTTCCTCTAAATCAACTAAGCTTGGCTTTGGCACAACAAACTTAGTGATCCAGTTAAGCGTGACCCATTGACCTTGGAAAGCTTTGTAATCAATGTCGATGGACAAGAATTGGTCTTGACTTTGGCCAACAAACCACAATTTGGACAACGACACCGATATGGAACAAAGCTCTCATGATTCAAACACATCCTCGACGGACAAAGGCCTTGACTTTGGCCAACAAACCAATGCCAGTCTTGGATCTGAGTAAGAATCACTCATGGAAGGAAGGAAAACGCTTAAATGTTGTGAGGGTTTTTCGCCGTGCAAATTGGCAACCAAATTATTATCTTTGTTAAGGTCTCATCATCATACACCCTTAAACATGCATTCTAAACACATAATAAAGCGCATATAAATAAATAATAATGATATGCGGATGGATACTTAACACATTGATCCTAGATCAAATCTCTCCCTTTCATCTCTCCCGCTAGCACAAGTATTGCTTCTACCCGTTACATAACACTTCTAAAGAAACCTCATTTACATTGAGGGGAATAGGTGAGAAGAGAAATACAATGAGAAAGGAGGTAATAAAACTGGACACGCAGGTCCAATTAATAATTCTAAATTTATTACAACAATTTCTAAAATTGCCCAACCCATCTAATATCCATCCGATATAACATTATTCATGCATCGCAACCATGTATTCACACAAGCATGTTATCAATCAATCTAATCCAATTAATTAATCTGATAATTAATGACCATCCAATGTTCAAACAACGATTTGATTTTGCGCGATCGAGTCAACTCATTTTGCGAATAAGTACTCAAAGTACGAATTCTTGAATTAAATTAAACTACAACATTAAATCCAATTTAATATGTATTTAATACTAATTCACAATTTAATTCTAAATTAAATATTACACTTTATTAACGAACCTTTACGATTTAAATTCCAAATTTAATCGTTACGGGTCTCAAAGCCCGATTAACATCCAATGTTATTAATTTAAAGTCCAATGGGCTTTTAATTAATTTCTTAAGGCATGGACTTTTGGTCAACTTGGGTCAAACCCAAAGACTAAAGCCCATTTAAAGGAATCACCCTTATATGCCTAGAAACCAATTTAGGCCCATTAGGCCCAATTAAAATATTAAGGTCCATTAGTCATAATTGGACTTTATGGAAATGGTTTTGGGCCCAATTGGATCCAACCAATTTGCCTAAACCTAATCTTGTTACAACCAAGCCCAATTCGCCCATTTACAACTTTTAAGGCCCAATTTCCAAAATTAGCCCAACATAATTAAATTCCAAAAATCCAATTTCACAATTTAATTAACCAAAGTGTATATCATAATTAATTACCCAAATCAATATTTCCAAAACACCAATTAGCCTAATTAATCATGCTCATTAACAACAAAACATGTCCAACACATTTTATAAAAAATCAAACCCATTTTCATGCTTCAAAGTATCGGCAATGTGGGTAATTTTATGTCCGATTTGGTTTCAATCCAATTAAATCTAATTCAACATTAAATCAATATTCCCAACATGATTCCAACTCATCCAATGAATCAAAAATAAAAATTCCAAGACATTTAGGGTAAGCTATCTCTCGGCCAAGCTAAGATTTTGGGCAAAAAATGATCCATCATTATTTCAAGAAATTGATCTAATCAAACTTCAATTAATCATAATTTAAGCATACTTAATCATCCAATTTCATCAAATCATGCTCAAACAAAATTTACCCAATTTTAACCCTAAATTCAAGTTTCATGCTTTTACTCGCTCTGATACCATTGTTGGAAATCTTTAAGTCCCGAGGATCGATTAAAGCATAGAAACATACATGTGAATACACGAAGAAGTTGCGGAATACTTACATCGAGCGGTTGAGCGATGCGACGAAGAACAAAAAACTTGCTCCCTCATAGAGTGCTCGACAGTGGCAGTTTTGGTGTCCTACATTTTCGGCTTTTGCATGATCCATCAAGCTCCAAGCTTTGTTTGATGATTCCAAGATCACAGGTGGGATTCCCTATCACCTTCGTAAGACTCTATAGTGTGCTAGCACTCTTGATTTTGCCACAAAATCATCACCTTTTGTTTCTCCTTGCTCTCGGCAGTGAGCCAAAACAGAAGGAAAAACAGCCCACTTTGGGCGTGAGAAGGAGAGGAAGAAAGAAAGAGTGAGTTGTATTGAATGGTTGCAAAATGTGTATCTAATACACTTAATGAATTTCCAAATTCATTTTCCAATTTTGCTTTTCCAAAAAGTCAAACCATAAATGCTTTGCCAACCACTTCCATCCATCAATCAAGTGACAAGTTGTCACATCACTCAAAGTGACTAGACATCACATCAATCGATTGACGAATGATTTGACGCTTGATGTGACTTGCGGGCCGCACTTGAATTCGAAATGCGAGTGCGCTCGCAAACACTCCCGGGCTCGGGTTCACTAATTCCAAATTAACGAATTTTCCGTTACGACACAATTAAATAATTATGCCTAGCAAAATCACTATTCACGTCGCTAACGAATTAATTCTAAATTAACTCGTTCGCCTGAATTAAAAACTAATTTCAATTCCGCGTCGAAATCCAATTTCGTTTAATATATCGAATATATTATTTTATCGATTAATTCCAAATTAATCATTCTCTCTCTTTAAATAATATTTATCCCAGATAAAATATCTCCGTAATTAATCCCAGATTAATTTTCTCTCTCATCTAATTAATCCCAGATTAATAAAGTGCGAGTCATACGTCATCGGTGAATCTTCGGGAAGCGACCCATGAGATCCCCAGATATGTTGGCAGTAAATCCGATCATCGGACTATCCGAACACGTAAGTACCTAGTACTACGTTTGTACCGATTTACAAGACAAAGTTGGCTTCTAGGAAAGCGCCATGCCTACCCAATTCTCCAGAAATATCCTTACAGGAATAAGTGATATATATCAGGCGTAGTATATGTAGTATTGTGTATTTCGATCCAGCATCGGATGTCACGTGCTAGGCCTGGGGCTGGAATTGTGTCTGCCCCGTATGAAGCTCATATCGGATCTCTGGTAACTAGTCTCTATAATCGGATAAAGATGACCTAGTCATTTTATCCCGATGACTGCAGTACATAAGAGCACCAGTTCCGTATCCTACGTGACCATCATCTCCACTATGACTGGAGTGATACTTCCGTCTCGACATCACACCCAACACACTATGATTCTCAATATACCCAGCAGAGGCGTACACAGAACCTGTTAAAGCCCTGGACGACCTAAAACCAAAGCATATTGATTGTCGCAAGTATTAGCGGTGCAAGTCTCAGGTTAAGACCAAATACACCTACCCTGATTCAGACTTCCATAGACACATAGTCATACTACCAATGGAATTCTGAGGGGTCTATCCAGAGCAAAGCTGTTTTCCATACCATCGGTAAAACACAACCTCCTACTACACTTGCATGAGTATCCTATACCCAAATATATGAGAACTATGTCGTTATGCCCTCACAACGCGCACAAGTGTAATACTAGTTTTTTACGCATTATCGATGTCCAATCTCGATAACACTCTGACTAGGGATATTTAATGATTAAACCTTCATGGATTGATACTGTCTCATATCATCTCAATCCAGGAACTAATCATAAGGACCTCCTATCATTTATATATCTTGGTGACCTAATCACAAATGATAAGAGAGCAATTTCCTTTATCACATAGTTAATTTGTACAACAACACCATGATCTGTACAAATAGTGACACTATGGGTCATAACTGTCCAACACCGGGACCTTAGAGAAACCCAACAATGGTATCAGAGCAAGGTTGAGCATGAAACTTGAACTTAGGGTTAAAATTGGGTAAATTGAATTTGAGCATGATTTGATAAAATTCTTTGATTGAGTATGCTTAAATGATGTTTAATTGAAGTTGCATGTGATCAATTTCATGAAAATTGATTTGGAACAATTTTCCCCAATTGGGTTGGCTTGGCCGAATACCACATGCCCTAATGTTATGGTGAATTTTTTGATTTTGATTCATTGGATGAGTTGAAATCAATTGGGAATTGTTGATTTGAGAATTAATCGGATTGAATTTGAAATTTGACTAAATTTCCTAAAATACCGAGACAAAGAAAGCATGGAAAATGATTGATTTTTGATTAAAATGTGTTGGACATGTTTTGATGTTAATGAGCATAATTAATTGTACAAATTGGTGTTTTGGAAATGTTAATTTGGGTAATTAATTATGGCTTACACTTTGGTTAATTAAGTTATAAAATTTGGAATTTGATAATTTAATTAATTGGGCTTATTTTGGAATTGGGCCTTAAAAGTTGTAATTGGGCTTAATGGGCTTGGTTGTACCAAGATTGGTTTAGGCAAATTGGTTGGATCCAATTGGGCCCAAAACCATATCCATAAAGTCCAATTATGACTAATGGACCTTTAATATTTAATTGGGCCTAATGCGCCTAAATTGGTTTCTTGGCAAATAAGGGTGATTCCTTAAATGGGATTTGGTATTTGGGTTTGACCCATATTGACCAAAAGTCCATGCCTTAAGAAATTAATTAAAAGCCCATTGGACTTTAAATTAAATTAACAATTGGATGTTAATCGGGCTTTGAGACCCGTAACGATTAAATTTGGAATTTAAATCGTAAGGGTTCATTAATAAAGTGTAATATTTAATTTAGAATTAAATAGTGAATTAGTATTAAATACATATTAAATTGGATTTAATGTTGTAGTTTAATTTAATTCAAGAATTCATACTTTGAGTACTTATTCGCTTAACGAGTTTGACTCGCGCAAAATCAAATCGTTGTTTGAACATTGGATGGTCATTAATATTCAGATTAATTAATTGGATTTGATTGATTGATAACATACTTGTGTGAATACATGGTTGCGATGCATGAATAATGTATATCAGATGGATATTAGATGGGTGGGGCAATTTTGGAGATTGTTGTAACAAATTTAGAATTTATTAATTGGACCTGCGTGTCCAGCCTATTACCTCCTTACTCTGTGTATTTATCTTCTCACCTATTCCCCTCAATGTAAATGAGGTTTCTTTAGAAGTGTTATGTATTCGGGTAGAAGTTATACTTGTGCTAGCGGAAGAGAGGAAATGGAGAGATTTGTTCTAGGAACAATGTGTAAAGTATCCATCCGCATATCATTATTATATTTATTTATATGCGCCTTATTATATGTTTAGAATGCATGTTTAATGGTGTATGATGATGAGACCTTAGCAAAGATAATTAATTGGTTGCCAATTATCCGAAAAACCCTCAACATCATATTAAGCGTTTTTCATTCCATTGAGTGATTCTTACTCAAGATCTAAGACTGGCATTGGTTTGTTGGCCAAAGTCAAGACCTTTGTCCGTCAAGGATGTGTTTGAATCATGAAGGCTTTGTTCCATATCGGTGTCTTGTCCAAGTTGTGATTTGTTGGCCAAAGACAAGATCACTTCTTGTCCATCGACATTGATTACGAAGCTTTCCAAGGTCAATGGGTTCCGTCTAACTGGGATCACTAAGTTTATTGTGCCAAAGCCAAGGCTTAGTTGATTCAGAGGAAAAAGGTTAGGCAATATATTGGATATATTGGCATATATAAGATATATGTTTCGGACTTGGATGTCCACCTACTGGATCTAGGAATTGGATGGGATCCAATTGATCTTAGAGATCTACCTAGTTAATTATCATACAATTTGTTGGCCAAAGTCAAGATTGTGTGTTATTTAACGGGATCCTAGCCCACTAGGAAACAAGGTTTCCCTAGTACTCAGCAGAGGGTTAGAGGTTCGCCGAAAAATAGTGGAAGGCAAGTATTAAATTTGCAATATTCGTTTAGTTACTTGCCATACGCGCTCATTTCAAATATTTCATCAAATAAATTATTTATTAGTTGGACTAATATTTAAATGTTGTTTTAATTAAAACTGTTTGACTGTATTCAAACTATTTCATTTATTGTTGATTATATAATTGGATTATAGTAATCAATATATTTGAATTAACTAATTTCAATTAATAGTTGATTATATAATTGGATTATAGTAATCAATATATTTGAATTTAATCTATTAAATTATAGTTGATTATATTGTTGGACTATAGTAATCATTATAATAAATAGTACCTAAAATCGTTGATTAAATAGTTGGACTATTAGAATCAAGATAATTGAAAGATTAGTGTTTAAAACATAATCCTGGGTGAAAATGTGTTTAAACGACTTTAATTTTCAAATTGGAAATAATATTTCAGGATAGTCCTGAAAATCGAGAAGTTACTTTATTTGATAAAATAATATCTTAGGCCTAAGCCTGGAGTTAAGCAAATAGTAGAACATGATATTTGGAATATTCATGTGATGATAACTTTAGTGCTTAATCCATTATGCTTGCCAAATAGACTCCTTAATTTCTAAGTCAGAACTAAGGATTAGATCCTTATAGTATGATATTGAAATTGAAGGACCTTCATTGATTAATCCTTAGATCTTAGAAGAACTAATTGCAATATAAAAACTCTTGGAGAGTTAATGGCTATTCTCAAGGAGACAAAGCCAAAGTTTGCAATAAGGCAAGAAGCGCAAGACGCACCTTACTTCGATATTCTAGAAGGCCAAGGCTTGGCCGAAGGCTTCTGGAGTGTTGAAAAATGGCAAAGGCAAAGTCATTATAATCTTCTGGGAAGACAAATGACATATCCCAAGATGTCTGCCTAAACTGTGGCAAACGGGGTCACTAGAAGCGTGACTGCCGTATGGACAAGGCAGACATGAAGGAATTGAAGACGGGCAAGGCTCTGACTTCAAATATGTTAGTCATAAACATGTTCACTATTAGTATTAAAATTGGATTTTAGATACTAAATGTAGTACATAAATATGTACTGATGTACAGAATCTGCTGAGAGCAGGATACTGACTTCAGTTGAGATTTATCTACGAATCAGAAACGGGACGAGAGTCGCTGTTTTAACCGTAGATACCTAAGTTTAGGAACTACCCTTAGGGTAAGTACTTAAATTAGGAAACTGTTACAATGTAACTAGTTTGACTAGGAGCATTATCTCTATATCAGGGTTTAACCCTTTGCGGGTATACCTTTATATTCTAGAACACTAAAGTGTTTTATTATATAAAGATGATATTAAGATAAACACATTAGATGTGAATAACAATATTTATATTTTGAATATAAATGAATCTCAAACATATAACATGACAAACAAATAGCTCAAACTGATTTGATCAGATGAGACTTATATGTGGCATTGATGTCTGGGACACAATTAAACAATACTCGTATATCCACACTTTCGAAGAGTGGGTATTAGGACAAATTTGATTATATTCAAATGAAGTCTACGAATCTAGTTTATTGGGTAAAGTGCCTAAAACACCTTTTACTTGGTAAAAGTGTTAGTGCCACCGATCTATTAGCCCTAGTTCATAATGAAGCAAGTGGGCCCATGTCTAGCTAGGCTAGAGGTAGATATGAATATTTTGTGACCTTTACGGATGTGGCATCGCCTTATGGTTATGAGTTTCTTTTGAAACACAAATCTGAAACTTTTACAATTTCGACACGAAGTAGACAAACAGATCGGGTAAAGTATTAAACCATCATGGTTAGACCATGATGAAAATATTTAAGCAATAAGTTTCTTAAATACTTGAAAGAGTATAGTATTCTTTCAATGATGACTCCTCTCGGAACACGTCAGTTTGACGGTGTGTCCAAACGGAGAGACCAAATTTTGTTGGACATGATAAGGTTAATCATGAGTCGCTCTGAGCTACCATTTCCTTCAACGGATACGCATAAACAGTGCAAAACTTATTTTGAATAAGGTTCCATAAAAATCTGTTTGACAGACTTCATATTAGATATGAACAGGAAAGAAACTGGGTTTTCTCATTCCTGATGATTTGGGAATGCTAGGCATATGTTTGGATGATACCAAACTAAAACCCAAATTGGATAAGTGCCTAATTGTAGGTTATCCTAGGGAAACCAAAATATAGTACTTATACAACTCACAAGAGAACAATTTAATTGTTGCTCACCAAGCGGTTTTCCTAAGAAGAATACCTATATGCAGTGGTAAGTGGGAGGAAAGTAAAACTCGATGAAAATCGGAGTAATACTATACAAGTAATCTTCGAATACACAAGAACTGCGTAAGTCGGAGAGAGTCAGAAAACAACCTGGGGTATTAGTTTCTGATCTCACCTCATAAAGATGTCAATCTTATTGAGGAACACCAACTGACTACGTATGAGGAAGTGATACAAGGTATCGACTCCCTAACATGGCAAAATGCCATGATATCCGAAATGGATTCCATGTATACCAACTATATTTAGACACTAGTTGTTGTACCGCAAGGCATTGTGCCTATTGGTACTATATAAGTCTTCTAGGAAGACATACATGGAAGACAACATACCAACGTACTAAGCTGGGCTTTTAGCGGAAAGGTATCGTTATCAACATTATGTCGATTACGACGAAACCTTTTAACTGTTGCCACGGTATATCCATTTGGATAATGCTTGCTAATGCTGCATGTTTCATTTATGAAATATGGCAGCTGAACGTCAAAATCGCTTTCCTTAAACGGAAACCTTTCGGAGGATGTTTACAACATCCTGACAATTTTGTCGTACCAAAACTATCAAACAAGGTTTGCAGGTTATTCGATCCATGGATGGATTGAAGCAAGCATAGTGTTCTTGGAACTGACGTTTTGATGTAATCATAATGGTGTATGCTTTAATTCAAAACGAATATGATTCTTGTGTATATAAGAAGGTTAGTGGGAGCACACTGAAAGTGAATGTCCTGTATAATAATGATGACATGTCATTTCTTGGAAATGATATTCCCATAATACAATCGGTGAAAGCTTGGCTTTCATGAAAATTCTCCGTAGAATTCTTGGGAGAAACAACCTTTATTCTAGGAATAAAAATCTACTGGGATAGATTTAAAGTTGTTATCACTCTCCGAGAACTCGTACATTGAAATAAATGTACGTGACCTGGTGTCTCATACGCTTTGAGCATATAGATTCACAATCAGGCTAATCCAGGTGATGGTCACTAGATTGAAGTTAAGAACATCCTTAAGTATCTTAGAGTTCTAAGGATGCTGTCTTAAACTATGGAGAAGGAGAACTTGAAGTGACTGGGTTCACTGCTGCAAGTTTCCAAACCGATAATAACGACTATAAGTCGTAAGAACGGTACTATAAAGTTTGAATAACAGAACAGTGAGCTGGAAATCTTCCAAGCAAGATACTATTACCGAATAAACAACAAAAGTGGATTATTACTGCAGCTGAGGCAGCAATAGAAGCCTTCTGGATTGATAATAATCTAATTAGATTAGATATAGTTCTGTTAGCAGCTAAGCTAGGCTACAGCATAGGCTAAAGAATTAATGGTCTCATCAACTATCCAGATATATACTTCGATATTCATCTGATTCGTTCGGATCATACATCGTGGCGATGTGATGATTGAATAAATCGCATCAGATAATATTCATGCAAATCCACTGACGAAAGCCTTTCCTCAGCAGATGCTTGAGCGAACCGTACATAGTTCGGGTGTAGGACACTTGAGTGATTGGCTATATGGCAAGTGAGAGATTGTTGGACAGTTATGACCCATAGCATCACTATTTGTACAGATCATGGTGTTGTTGTACAAATTAATTATGTGACAAAGGAAATTGCTCTTTTATCATTTGTGATTAGATCACCAAGATATATAAATGATGAAAGGTCCATATGATTAGTTCCGGATTGATAAGATATGAGACAATATCAATCCATAAAGGTTTAATCATTAAATATCCCTAGTCGTAGTATTATCGAGATTGGACATCGATAATGCGGAATATACTAGTATTACACTTGTGCGCGTTGTGGGAGCATAACGGTATAGTTCTCATATATTTGGGCATAGGATACTCATGCAAGTGTAATAGGAGGTTGTGTTTTACCGATGGTACGGAAAACAGCTTCGCTCTGGATAGACCCCTCGGAATTCCATTGGTAGTATGACTATGTGTCTATGGAAGTCCGAATCAGGGTAGGTGTATTTGGTCTTAACCTGAGACTTGCACCGCTAATACTTGCGACAATCAATATACTTTGGTTTTGGTCGTCCAGGGCTTTAACCGGTTCTGAGTACGCCTCTTCTGGGTATATTGAGAATCGTAGTGTATTAGGTGTGATGTCGAGATGGAAGTATCACTCCAGTCATAGTGGAGATGATGATCACATAGGATACGGAACTGGTTCTCTTTTATGCTGCAGCTATCGGGATATTATGACTAGGTCATGTATATCTGATTATAGAGACTAGTTACCAGAGATCCGATATGTGCTTCGTACGGGGCAGACACATTTCCAGCCTCAGGCCTTGCACGTGACATCCGATACTGAATCGTAATACACAATACTACGTATACCATGTCTGATATAGATCACTTATTCCAGTAAGAATATTTCTAGAGAATTGGGTAGGCATGATGCTTTGCTAGAAGCCAACCATGTCTTGTAAATCGGTAAAAATATAGTACTAGGTACTTACGTGTTCGGATAGTCCGACGACCAGATTTACTGCCAACATATCCGGGGATCTCATGGGTTGCTTCCCGAAGATTCACCGATGACGTATAACTCGCACTTTATTAATCTGGGATTAATTAGATGAGAGAGAAAATTAATCTGGGATTAATTGCGGAGATATTTTATCTGGGATAAAATATCAATTAAAGAGAGAGAACGATTAATTTGGAATTAATCGATAAAATAATATATTCGATATGTTATACGAAATTGGATTTCGATGCGGAATTGAAATTAGATTTTAATTCGGACGAACGAGTTAATTTAGAATTAATTCGTTAGCGATGTGAATAGTGATTTTGCTACGCATAATTATTTAATTACGTCGGAACGAAAAATTTGTTAATTTGGAATTAGCGAACCCGAGCCCGGGAGTGTTTACGGGCGCACTCGCATTTCGAATTCAAGTGCGGCCCACAGGTCACATCAAGCGTCAAATCACTTGTCACTTTGAGTGATGTGACAATTAGTCACTTTTGATTTGAGTGATTGATGTGAGTTGTTGGATAAATTAAAGCCATTGACCATTTATCCAAATATTTGGTGTTTGACTTTATTTTTGTGTATTAGATACACATTTATCCAACAATCAAACATAACACACTCTCTCACTTCTTCTCCTCTCCCTCTCACGCCCAAGGGGCATTATTCTCCTTCTTTCACTTGTTTTACCGAGCATACAAGGAAGAAGATGGTAATTTTTGTGGCAAAAATTACCGAGTGCTAGCACAATTCTGGAGTCTCGTAAAGGTGATAGGGAAATCCACCCGTGGGCATGGAATATACATCCCAAAGCTTGGAGCTTGAGACCACCATGACCGAATTTATTGAAGGACAAAACAGCCCACTACCGTGAGCCCTAGGAGGGAAAAGCTTGAAGATTTTGTTCTTCGCATCGTTCAACTGATCAATGTAAGTATTCTGTAACTTCTTTGTTGTATTCGCACATGGTTTCATTGCTTGATTTGATCCCGGGACCTCAGAGAAACCCAACATTTAAAGCAGTCAACCATACTATTGCTCGGTGCAAACTTGTCCCAGTTGAAAAGGCCCAACATGTTTACACTTTTGCGATAACATGGCTAAAAAACTTCAAATGATAAAAGGCCTAAACACAAAATGGCCCATCGGCATTTTAGAAGCTTTTGGCCCAATTACCATAAAGCACAGACTCGTCCCAGTTTAAATGGCCCAACAAGCCCATACCTCATGACAAAAAGTCCAACTGAATCCAAATGGCGATGGTCCTAAATGCAAGCATAAAGAGATAATTTCTATTAATTATACAACTATGGTTCATACGTGGGTTTATAGGGGTATATACAAAGGCTTTCATCGACGAAGGGTTGCCCACGACTAAGTGAGTGCACCTTTTTTATACACTAAGGTACGTGCCAACGAGTTATGGTGTGTGACTGACTGTCAAATGGATTTCCGGTTGTAGATTCCCCAGAGGGAGGGCGGAGCGAACTCTCTTAGAAACCCAAGCCTCTTAGGCTCTTATCGCCTTGGTGCCAGGAATAAACACAAGTCCTCTAAATTAGTCCATCACAGTGAGCTACGGGTACATGATTATCTATGTGCCTTCACAACTTTTCCTTATAGAAAGGTAGTGAATGAAGGAAGACACCAAACCATTACCTAGCCTTAAAAGTGTCTTTGATTTAAACCCCTTTCAACCCACGGTAAACACGGTTAACTAAAGCACAAATCACAATCATTACAAGACATTATTTCGGGGCCAATTCTTTATCCCCAGTGGAGTCGCCAGACTGTAGGACACAGAACTTGACAACGCTGTTCTAGGCTCGCGGCCTAGTTGGGAGTACGGAGTAGCCCGCGGGGGACTAAACCAGAGAATAATGGAGTCGCCACCCGGTGTGAACCGGGAAAATGTGATTTAAGGCCGCACTCACCCCTCGCAAGGGAAGACCTCAAACCGTTGGGTTCGAAATGGTCCCTTACTTTATGTCACTTGTAACGATATGATTTGTGCAATAAACTAACCGAATCTATGTGACATATATGCTCAAAGGTGATTTAGATCTAGTTCTCATTCAAGAAAGTAAATCATATGTCTAAGTTTGCATGCTTCGAAAGTAAGTCATTATAACGGCAAGCATACAATAACACACAACAATCTCATGAACATACTTCAACCATATAATGCGGAAAACAAATAACAACCTAAACATAATGCAAATTCCTAACGCAAAATAAATAACTAATCATGCTTAAAATAATCAACTAAATCATGCATAAAAAAGTAACGTAATCATACTAAAAAAAATAAATAACATACTAGACTAAATCATGCTTAAAAAATAAATAACCTACTAGCCTAAGTCATGCTCGAATACAAGGTTAGATGAAATGAAATACGTGTGTCTCTCAAGTGGTACGTGACATTGTATCCTGAGTGCAAACCGCAATACCGTCCATTCAGATTCGGCTACGGAATTTACGTCCGGGTTTCCATCCGATATACCGCAAGAGAGAACACATATTCCGTTCATCTGGAATTTACATCACGCACCAATCCACAATACTACTGCGAAATAAAGTAATAAAATAAATAAAAAATAAAAGAGAATAAATAAAAGGGGTGCCCTCAGGTCTAACCTCTTTTGTCGTCTCTCGAAAGCGCGTTACACGGCCGTCAGAAGGGTTGATGCTCCGTTATTTTTCTGGTTTGCCGCTGTTTTGGACTGCAGTTTTCTGGACTGTTTTGGCAGTTTTTTAGGTGCAGTTTTGGGTTGATTCGGGGACTGTTTTGGGCAGTTTTTTGGTTGATTGGTGTTTAGGGTCACGGTTTCATGTTTGTGAGTGGCAGTTTAATTTTGTCAAGCGTGAGAGAGGGGCACGAGGGCTGCGTGGAGTGAATACGGGCTGCTGTTGAGGGCTTGTTGGGGCGTGATGGCTGCAGTTTGTGGCTACGTGAATGGGTGATGGAGTGAAATGAAGGTTTGTGGTCGATGTGGGATATTTGGCGTGAGGTAGGTGGGTTGCTGGAATGGTAATGGCGTGAAGGATGAGGGCTGTTGTGGAGGGGAAAAAGGCATGAGTGTATGGTGAAGGCTTGCTGTGAATGAGGGTGTATTGGCGTGAATGAGTGGCTTACGTGAGGGGGGCTCTTGATGTGTGGATCCGTGAGGGTTAAGGGCTGTTGAAGGTGGCTAAGCGTGAAGTGTTTGAGGGGGCTGGTGCGAGTTTATTCGGCTAGTGGGGGGCAATTTCACGTTTGTATTTGCTGGTTGAGGAGTTGCTTTATGTTTTGGCGTAAGTGGAGTTGCATGCAAGGGCAGTGTTTGGGAGAGAGAATGAGGGCAATATGTCGGCTTTGTTGAGGACGTGAATGGAGGATAATGGGCTGTTACGTGTTGAATGAGGGCTTTTATCCCTTCGCTTATGGGCAGTTTTTGTGTGGTTATATAAGGTGAGTGCCGTGAGGTATATGGTTTCTTTTTCTTGTTTGTTTTTTGTGTTTGGTTTAGAGGAGGAGCGTGATGATGAGAGAAATGTCTAGGGTTTATTATTTGGTGTTTTTGCCGTGAGAGTGGAGAGCCCCAAGAGTTAGGGTTTTGTGTTATTTTTATAGTGATGTATTAGGGTTATGCATGGATTTTGGAAAGGAAACAAATAAATTAAATTAGGGATGGATTTAATTAGTTAAAAAAGGAAAGGATAATTGTATTTTGGTGGTGGAATATATTTAAATTGGTAGGTGATTTATTTAAATTAGGAAGAGATTTGCTTAAATTAGGAATTTAATTTAATTGGTTTTAATTTAATTTAATTTAATTTATGTTTTAAATACGTTTTAATTATTTCTTGGATTGGGCTTGGGTGAGATGGGCTTGGTGTGTGTCTTAGTGATGTGTGGGCTTGGTGTGTGGTTTGTGGGGGTTTTGGCCAAGGGTGTGTTTTAAAACGGGAGTCCAACAAGCAAACCCGAAGCATAAACAAACGAATTAATTCCAACAATGTGTCAATTCTTGACTCTTCCCTTCCGACGTCCGTTTCCCGCGGCTTTCACAATTAAAGAGGTAGTGTCTCCATGTGAGACTCATCATCGGGACTTACATGCAAAAATGCAGTGCCTACAACTATCTCTCAATAGTAACGGTTCGGAAATGAACCATCTCTCATCAGTAATGGTTCGGAAATTGACCATCTTTTATCAGTAAAGGTTCGGAAATGGACCATCTTTCATCAGTAACGGTTCGGAAATGGACCATCTCTCATCAGTAACGGTTCGGAAATGGACCATTTCTCATCAGTAACGGTTCGGAAATGGACCATCTCTCATCAGTAACGGTTCGGAAATGGACCATCTCTCAACAGTAACGGTTCGGAAATGGACCATCTCTCATCAGTAACGGTTCGGAAATGGACCATCTCTCATCAGTAACGGTTCGGAAATAGACCATCTCTCATCAGTAACGGTTCGAAAATGGACCACTATCATTCGCCGAAAATGGCACTCTGAAAATGGAGCACGGTTCGGAAATGGACTGTTATCTCATCAGACGCCGAAAATGGCACTCCGAAAATGG
Organism: Zanthoxylum bungeanum; assembly: GCA_019454045.1. Lineage (NCBI taxonomy): Eukaryota > Viridiplantae > Streptophyta > Magnoliopsida > Sapindales > Rutaceae > Zanthoxylum > Zanthoxylum bungeanum. Next base: position 111,880 of record SKCR01030775.1, read on the forward strand.
AGCACGGTTCGAAAATGGACTATTATCTCATTAGACGCCGAAAATGGCACTCTAAAAATGGAGCACGATTCAGAAATAGACTATTATCTCATCAGACGCCGAAAATGGCACTTCGAAAATGGAGCACGATTCGGAAATGGACCACTCACTCCGAAATGGAGCACAGTTCGAAAATGGACAATCATGACAACTGTGACACCTCGTGTATGGGGTTTAGCACGCCGGGTATGGCACAACCAAATCAACTCAATTCAAAGCAACAGGCAAGTCAGGTGGCAGCTGGCGAGCCAGGTAAGTAAAAATGCATTGCACAAACTTTGATATGACTGTCATTGTCACACACTACACAAGTCCCATCAAAGTGGGGGCGACTGTAGGCACTGCATATTTGCATGTAAGTCCCGATGATGAGTCTCATATGGAGACACTACCTTTTAAGTTGTGAAAGTCGCGGGAAACAGACGTCGGAAGGGAAGAGTCAGACATTGACACCTTAGTGGATTTAATTCGCTTGTTGGACCTCTGTTTTAAAACACATCCTTGGCCCAAACCAACACAAGACACACCACCCAAACCATAAACCAAACCCACCAAAATAAGCCAAAGCCCATGCTCGAACCCTAAAGCCACCAATCACAAAACACAAAACACAAACAAAACAAAACCCCACTCATCCAACAAAACAAACACAAACAAAACAAAACCCTAAAGCCACATTTCACAAAACAAAACAAAACCACCCAAACCACCCATGCATCCCCACGTGAACAACCCTCTCTCATTCAACAACTAAAACAAAAGCACAAAACACAAAGCAACAAACAAACACCAAGCACAAACCAACAAATAAACCCATTCACCACCCATGCCTTACGCCCAAACAAAAACACAAACTAACAAAACAACCCATGCACCCTCGTGAATCACACACAAATAACAAACACAAAGCAATGAAAACTACCCATGCAACACCCATAACCACCCATGCATAACCCATAACTCCCCCTATACGGTCTCTCTCTCCTTCACTTCAAAAAAAATATAAACTCTAAGGGACCTTCACGCATAAGACCCCATCTCGGCCAAACAAACAAAAAAAAACCCTAAAATTCCACCATTGACGCATACAAACTGCACACACCCATAGCCCTTATTCACGAACCCACTGGTCCCTCTCTCTCGAACACAACAGCCTCAACCCACCTTCATGGCACTACCCTCTTTCACGGCTGACATTCTCATTTTCTCACGGCAGTAACAAAAAACCCTACACATTTGGCTCTCTCAGAGACACGTAAAAGCCACCCTCTCTCCTCTCCTTCACGGCACTCTCTCTCGGCCTCCACACTCTACACAAACTCACGCAGCCCTCTATTCACCAACGCGAAACTACCTGCCCGGCGTAAACACACACGTATAACGCAAGCGCACGTATCGTTCAAGTAGTATAAAAATATTGATCCCACGAGGACTTAATTCCTACTGTTGTTATTAATTATTGAATCTATTTATTTACAAATATCTAATTGAGGGTGAAAAGAATGATTGCTTGATTGATTTGGTTGATTGTAGTTTTGCAAAATAAATAAATAAATAAAAAGACAAAAGAAAATACTAAGGAAAATAACAAAAGACACAAAGATCTAGGGTTGTGAATCATTCTAATATCTTTTAAAAGATGAAGTGATTATTTTATGTTTGTGTAATAAATCAGTTTACTAACCTGGAACACGAAATTATGCAAAAGCCTTTATCGATGGTCAGACGCAAATACCCAATTTAACCCAATTGAACCAAATATCTATGTCAACCAAATTATCTTGATTCATTAAGTTTAAGTTCCAATTATGGCTACCCCCGCCCGACAGGTATATGTCTATCCTGTAAGGAAATCTATTAAAGGGTTATCTATCCTCAAGGAAGATCGTGGGCTATTAAGTCTAAGGCTGAAACCTAAAATCCCTATGTCTAGTTCATTTTAGATTTACCACATCAATGTTATTGGTGATCAGACAACAAGAAGCATTAAACTTAAGACTTAATAAATAAACCTTTAAATTACCCAAACTATAAAATAACCCCTTATAAACCGGTGATATTAGAATTCATCACAACCCCAGATAACTAACACATAACTAGGGCTAGTAAAGACTTAAAAGTAAAAGACATAAAGTAAATGCTGAAAAGTAAATTGCTGAAAAGTAAATGACGGAAAGTAAATGCTGAAATTAAATACTGAAAATTAAATGCTGAAAAGTAAATGCTGAAAGTAAATTACTGAAAAGTAAATGCTGAAAGTAAATTGCTGAAAAGTAAATTGCTGAAAAGTAAATGCTGAAAGTAAATTGCTGAAAAGTAAATGCTGAAAGTAAATGCTGAAAGTAAATTGCTGAAAAGTAAATGCTGAAAGTAAATTGCTGAAATGTAAATGAAGTAAAAGTACAATAAAAGAATATGATGAGGTAAAAGGATCCACTTTTATTACTTCTATTTTAGATATCTCCCTTAATATAATATATTAACTTTGCATGATAATTACCAACCAGCCATATAGGCGGTATCCAGATTAAGTCAAATTAATAATTAATTACCAACCGACCAATCAGGCGGTATCCAGTTTAGTCAGGTTAAAATCAATTTAAATAATTACCAACCGACCAATATGGCGGTATCCTCGTTAAGTCAGGTTTTAACTAGTTTATATATTATAATTAAGGGAGATTAATCTAATATTAGTAATAAAAGTTTTACCTTTTACCCCAGCAAAGGGGAGTTACCTCCTCATTACTGAAAAGTAAAAACTGAAAATTAAAGAAAGAAAAGTATTGTGCATAAAAGTAAATTGCGGAAAGTAAAAACTGAAAAGTAAAGAAAAGAAAGTGCAAAAGAAGAAATTAATTACTGAAAGCTATAAATAAACAAACAAGATACAATCTTCTTAGTATTCTTAAGGAATTCCTTAGAAGAAAGTATGAATTTTACAAATGAAATGGCTTGGTATTTATAGGCAAAATTTTGCCTCTATCAAATCATCCACCAAATCAATTATTAATTGCTCCACCAAATCCATTATTAATTGCACCACTAATCTCTTATCATGTTTGGTGATGATTTGATAATTTTTATTATTTATTTATTAATTTATTTTTTTTGCTTTGAAAATAATTGAAAGTGACTTTAATAATTACACACAACACACTTCTGGATGGTTCATCAATTTCGGGCATGAAATATTCAGAATTCGAAATTATTTTGTCTTTAAAAGCTGTAGATCTTTGAGTCTTCTTTAATCTGAATCTTGAATCAGCTCAATCCGATATCAGAGTAAAAGGTTATGCCCAAATTACGACAGATGCACAAAACTGGAATTTCCAAAACTGCACTTCGTTAAAATGCCATTTCAAGTTTCCAATCTCCAAAATTAATATGTCAAGTCCAATTTTTGCCCTTATTTGACCCATATTTCGTCCTAAATGATTTCATTAAGTCCCAATATTATTTTATCTGCAAAATAAACTAAAACATATCAAAACATTCATCAAACCCGAGAAACTAAACAAAATATTAAGTAAAAGGGGCGGTAAATATTGATATATTTTTCGCTCATCACTACCCAACCAGCCTGAAACCCTAAATGTCTCTCACTCACGTCATCCCTAAAAATATTTTTCTTTTATACTTAGGTTAATTTGTTTCAAAAACAAACAAACCCTCCCCCTCCTTCTTTAGGTAGATTCGGCCAAGACATGTATTTTCCTCTTTAATTTTTTGTAACATAAATCAAGAATTGATTGTCATCATCATGACAAAATTAAATTACAAAATTAAGGATATAATAGCCTTTTCAAATTTATAACTTCCAAAGCTATCAATAGGCTTTCCAAAAATAATTTTTGGAATCTCAAAATAATATCCTTATTTATCAAATCATATATCTAATATAATTTAATAATTTGTAATTAATAATGATCAAATAATTATTAATAAGACCATATGTTAAACTTTAACATAAAGTTCCAAGTGTGACATAATAATATTATTAATCATATTAATAATATTTAAACATATGTGAGTATATAATTGGAATATCCTATTATACTAAATCCGCTATAGTATATTGAGCTAGCATGGGGACCAAATGGACCTACGGTTCCGAGCTCCAATAATCTCGAAATATTAATTAAACTCTTAATTAAATATTCTGAATTATTAACTCCGGGTTATTCCACTAAAAACCCTTAGTTGCACTCTCATTGCCGTAAATGATATATTAAGCCGAACCAAGTCGGTGTCCATCAATATAGTCACTACATACGAATTGACCCTTCACGAGTATTTCGTAATTAGAGCCGGGTCATCATGTCCGTTATACCCCTCTAATTATTTATACCTTAAATATCGGATAATCATGACCTAGTCATACTATCCCGATAGCTGCAATATTTAAGAGTACTAGTTCTGTATCCCTGCATGATCATCATCTCCATATGACTGAAGTGATACTTCCATCTTGACATCACACCCAATACACTACGATTTTCATTAAAACCAGAAGAGGCATACACAGAACCTGTTAAAGCTCCGGACGACCAAAACCAAAGCATATTGATTGTTGCAAGTATTAACGATACAAGTCTCAAGTTAAGACCACATACACCTACCCTGATTCGGATTCCCATAGACACATAGTCATACTACCAATGAGATTCCTAGGGGTCTATCCAGAGTGAAGCTGTTCCCGGTCCAACGACTAACATAATCTCCTATCATACTTGCATAAGTATCCAATACTTAAATATATGAGAACTATGTCGTTAAGCTTTCATAACGAGCACAAGTGTAATACTAGCCTATTTCGCATTATCAATGTCCAGTCTCGATAATACTACGACTAGAGATATTTAATGATTAAACCTTTCGTGGATTAATATTGTCTCATATCTTACTAATCCGGTACTAATCATATGTACTTTTATCATTTATATATCCAAGTAATCCAATTACAAAATGATAAAAGAGCAATTTCCTTTGTCACATAGTTAATTTGCACAAAAACACCATGTCTTTTACAAATAGTGATGCTATGGGTCATAATTGTCCAACAATCATACAAGGTGCCTCTATTCTCATGTCTCTACATGGACGATCCCGAATCAAGGTCGCCATACAAATATAGAATGGACCGCAGCTATAGATAAACCACAAACAAAGTACTCGATTTGTTTTCTCTCTATGGACTATTTAAGATTACTAACTTCAGACTTAAATCCTCTTGTGTATGACACTCATACACTAAGTCTGAAGGTACATGAGTAATCTAGGGCAATCAAGATAATTTATAATATGCAAAATTAAAACAAACACTTTGATAAATGAATGATGCATCAATTTCAACGAGCTTTTAAACACCCAATTTCGAGTTCAAATGAGAGAGAACTAATCAAAATAAAAACGGCGCGCTGATACCACTGTTGGGAAGCGGCCGCGAGTGCGTAGCGGAAAATCAAAATTATTATGCCGCTTTCCCTTTGCCCAATACCCATTTGTTTTTATTATACTACAAGCCTAGGCATGTTACTATATATTCTAAGCATAAAACTCATAAAACATGCAAAGAACATAAACCTAAACATGCTAACTATCATAAGAACTCTAATTAAAATAAAGAAAGAAAAAGACTTACTTGAACCGTAGACTCCCACAGTCCTCCCTCATATCTACAAGCTTTTCTCGAAATTAGCAAGCTCTTCCACGTTCCAAAGAGCCACCCAAGTGTGTGGCCTCCAAAGATGCACACACCAAAGCCAAAACTCAATGGCAACACTATGCCTTGAGTGCACAAGTATTTTGCCCTTGGTGCTAGCGTATGCAAATACCTCAAAACTTTTAACTCGAGGTTCCTCTAGTTAATTAGACTTAAGGATCCTCAAAATCAGTGGCTTACTCTTAAACTTTAGAGTTGCTCACTTATATAAACCCAAGATATGAAATGTTTTGGTGTAGCAATTTGTTAAGAATTCTTTGGGTTTATATAGTGCTCCAAAGACAACAAAATTAATTAAGAATCCGATGTGGGATAAAAGCTAATTTAATCTTAGCCATTGGATCTTAATTTAGTGGTTTAATGAGATTATAAAACCCTAATAAAAGTTTCGGCCTAATTGGAATTCAAAACAAATAACAAAAAAAAAATTTACTATTCACATTACTATTCATGTGAATAGTAATTTTTTTTTTATTCTAATTCCCAAAGTACCCCCATCGTCATTCACCAATCCCTAAGCCACTATGGAACCTCATAAATAATCTGTTCAATAATTAAACACATTGAACCATTTATGAACAATTCCTACAGCAATCATATATGCTGTTATATTTGTATTGTGCACTGTTAACCATTGATTTCGACTTTGTTGTGTGTGACCTTTTGGGTTCCCCTCAAGTTGGACATGAAATGAATCGTGATAATTTAATCGAACATAAATTATCCTCTGATCAAATGGTCGTTCGATTTCAATGACCAAGGTTGACATCTAGCAACATGCCAAGGCCCCCAAATGAGAAGGAAATATATATATACCCATTCTATATGCGATTTACAAACAGTCCCTCGCCTCACTGTATCCCCACCTATTGACCTAGGGTACGGAAAATGTCTACCCATATGGTCAAAGGTATAATGTTGATAGTGTCATGAATCGTGCTAACCCAAGAATCTCACATGATTATTCTGCTGTGGCCACAATCTCAAGCACTGATCACACATATCAACCCACGAATTGGAATACTACTCTTATAAGAAAATATTATCCGAGAGAGTGGCGATTTTCTGTTGTATCTTTACAAACTTCATGTGTTTCAACAAATGACCCAATCATACCCTTATGACCGGATCTTTTGAACCGGAGAAGGAGAATGTCAAAGTTATTTGATCCACACATAAGATTGTAAAGACCTCAAGTCTAAGGACTAGTCATATAATCGATACATGAAAGTTCTCACAAACACATGGGATAAACACTCCATATGAAAACTTTCGGCGGTCAGTTCGATGGACACGAGCAACTCATGCATCCATGTGATACACCAAGCGAACGGATCTCCGCTAGTAGCCTATGAGATTGGCTACCCCACTTAAAGGCGAATCATATCATCATGCTAGTCTCTCTGCTTTGTGAACGCCCAGATTATTCACAAAACTATGACTAGGAACATTTAAGAGCAATGATTCTCATAAGGTGTGGAAGCCATCTTCTTATTACTCAAATGGCTTTATTACAGTGTTTGATGATTTATGTAAGACACGTATAATTAAAATTTCCATTTTATTAATTAATGAAAAATATTACAAATACATGTATATATAGCCCATCCACAAGTTGGGTATAGGGCATATCCCTAACAATTATATGTACAGAGATTTATTCCTTCACAGAACTTATCATCCATAAAACTTATATATCTCTTACTCTAGCCTTCATGACATCCTGGCAATGAGTATTAGAGGTACTTCATCTCTTAGGGTTTGAACTTGTGTTCTTCTCGAACTAATATCCTAGTGGATTACTTCTTTTTATCTGATACTCTATGATTGTATTTTACTTTATTTCCTTATTTTGTTTAAGGACTTAATACTTCTTAAGACTTCTTAGATAGCCGCTCATTTGATATTCTCTTCCACGCAAGTATACTTAACTTGTATGATCCTGAACGAATTGATGCACTTGTTGTAATATGATCATACACACAATTGTTCCAATTGAATCCTTGAACCTCAATAATAATATCTAATCTATATGAGGGATTTATACCAATTCGATACATTCATAACAAAATCGCACTGATGTCATGTGACTTTACTGAATGTGTAACTGAATTCTTCGCAGCTAGTGCTCTATATTCTCCGAGGATATCTAAGTCTCCTAACGTTAATTCTTATAGCATTAGCTACTTAATTCTCTATTTCCTCTTTCCTAAATTTAATTACTTATCGGCTTCTCCCTTCAAGTTCTTTTAACTCTGCTTATTTACGTGGCTTAAGGATTTTTGGATCTTGGTTAAACTACTTATGCATTTATACCTTACCATTATTATTTATTGATGCCTCTAATATTCAGGATAAAAAGTACCTATATTAGGTTCAAGTGTTTGTATACATCGTGCCCAACCTGTATTCCTTACGATTAACATGGATGCTAATGGTTCATTTCTGCGTACTGTTCATACTCTTTTCGTACTTTTCAAATTTGTAGCTGGTAAGATTCTGGTTACCCATCATTTTTCTCTGATTCGATTTCTTTACCTGATTGTACTCATGTCATACTCCTACTTATTCTCATAATCTGATTCTGTTAGGTATTGTCATGGTCTCAACAATATTCATAAACTTAGTCTCCTTAGGCCTTTAACGCTAAATCTGTCTCAAGTGACCTTAAGCCTCAACTTCTTGGTCCTTGTTATATTTCCTCCAATCTATATTTAATAGAATTTTGGTTTTATACTAGTATCTAAAGGCTTGCTACTATGCTTTCACAATCTACTATGCTGCTCTGCTCTATATCTGAAACCTTCGTGGTCTATTTCTTTGTCTCCTTATCTGAAGAATATGACTTTTCCATGTCCATCATCATGTATAACACTGGTTCTGTTGTTTACTGCTATTGCTTAACTATTACTTTCTCTCTTTATCGTTTCATCTATACAAATTCTCTCCCAAATCCTTTATTTCGAGTTATTTCCTCTTGTATTATGCTTTTGTACTATATCTAAAGGTTTTATGTTTCGATCTCATTATACTTATGCATTCACTTGTTTCTGGGAGTATTATTGAGGTGAACATCGAAATCCTTCTTTGCTGCTGTTGTCAAACGAGGGTTGGGAGGGTGGGGATTAGTCCTTAAGCCTTTCTGGTTATGGTGATCTCACTAGCTACCCGTTTAGTAGTTGCACATTTTGGTCATCTATAAGTCTAGGACTCCCGTGTTTACATACATGGTGTTGGTTCCCACTCTAAGGTACTTCTGTTAGGTACGATCTGAATTTTCTTCTTCAACTTCACTCCTGATTCATTTTCTGACTATCGATCATATTTCCTCTTATTGTGAACCTCTTTTAGGATCATGCTCTCTGTAATTCTTCCTACTAGTCTCTGTTGCTTAACCGTCTTAAGTCGTTACTCCCCTGGAAAGCTCTACATTAACTTGGATCGATTAGAGCATCTCTTTATTAATACTTTTGGTTCGGGTTCTATTCTTTTACTAGTCCTTCCATTTTAGTATATTGAGGGGGGGCTCTTTATATATTGTACCTCTAACTCCTGAGGTTGTTCTCTGCGTTTCTTACTCTTTTGAGCCTTTACTTTCTTGAAGGCTGTCCATTCTACGATAGGGCGGTTTATTTCTTTTATATATGGCTAGATATACCGTGAATTTAATTCACTTTATCTCGTACAAAATATCACCCTTTCATGATTCTTATATAGGTTCCATTGAACTCTTTGGTTCAGGTATTTAGCCATCCTGTGATCGGTATATTCCATTAGATACTCTTCTTTACCTGTTCTTCTCTTTGCTATGCTCTAAGTTGAGGGGTAAATACATGTTCTCCATGGAAATCTGGGAATACACATCATTGTGAATTATCTATGCTCATTGATGGTCTGGTTAAGTGTCTATACACTTACTAGAATAGAGCTACTAAGAAGAAGATTTATTATTCGTCTTGTTGGAGTCTACATCGGCTTCTCCCTATCTTAAGGTTTACAACTTTTCTCAACTTTCTTGAGGTTTACATTTACATTGCTGTCTCTAAGCTACTTTAGCTATGTCACCAAACGTACTAAACTCTCTTGCCTTTTTTCCATATCCTAATTGATTAGTTCCAAATCCTATCTCTTGGCTCTAAGCCGGACTGTCAAGGCTAGAGGCAGTTTATTCTTCTGAACTTATTACTAGACTTCTGCTCTCTGCTCTTGCTATAGGGTACAGCTATGCCATTTAACCTTGCTGTTCGTAGTGGTACTTTTATTAACTCCTGAATATCACCAATCCCATGGGTCTGTCCTTTTAAACTTCCACAGATTTCTACTGGCATTGGGCTGATCTGTGGATTCTAGTATGTTTGGTCTATTCTGTGGACTTCTGCTAGTACTGTATGCCTCGTGCTGACTTTCCTAGATTCTTGGACTATATTGGGCTCTCTTATTTCTAACTTCAGATGCTTCTTTAATCCTTTTCTGGGTGATCTATCTCCCAATGTTTTTCGTTTCTGCCTTAGGATAAGCTATCGTCGAGCTTCCTTATGATTACCTATATCTATGCTGGTAGAGGCTAAGGCAAACATCTAATGTCTCGACGGATATCGATGTCCTTATTCTGGTACTTTGTGTCCTGATAGAGTCTATTACTCATATAATATATGAATGAGATAGACTCCGTCAAGATATTTTTCTTAACCGGTATCACTGAGGGGTGAGAATCTGGGCGAGAATTTAGGTAACTTAGGGCCGTATCTTTGTCGAGTTTCTTGGGGTAAGGTAACTAATCATCTCTGCTTACGACCTTCATTTATTTTCTTGCAGGCCTGATATTATATGAAACTGCTTAAATTCTGCTAACCGTTTTTCGTGATCTATATGATAGATTGGCGATGGCGGCACAATCCAGAAATCAGTTTGACGTATGCTTGATGCGAACAAAATGAAAGGCGCTGAGAACTTCACTGACTGGGAATTGGATTTGAGGATTGTCCTCGATTCCGAAAAGCTGTGATATGTTCTTGAGGGTCCGTTGCCCCTTGCTGTGGGTGCGGATGCTTCGGAGGAGGAACGCCAAGTTTTTGAAACTTGGAAGGATGATGATTTAAGGGTTAAATCATACATCCTTAGTTCACTGTCTCCGAAACTCAAGCAACAGTACTATGGTATGCTAGATTCTTATAGTATGATGACGCGATTGAGACAATCATTTGAGAACCAAGAACAAGTTATTGTTCACAAAGTCGCCATGGAACTGTTCCATGCGCGTCTGGATGAGGGGCAAAATGTTAGCCCACATGTTCTTCAGATGATCGATTTGATCGATCAATTGAGGCAACATAATCTCATCTTGAATGACGTTCTCGGTAGGAGTGTCATTCTTCGTTCACTTCCAGCTTCATTTCACCAGTTCGTGATGTACTTCAACATGAACGGGACTGTCTGTACCTACCAGGAGCTACATAGGATGTTGCTCACGGCAGAAGAGGATCTTAAGAAGGGAGTACCGACTCGCCCACCTAGATCTACTTCTCTCTCTGCTTCTTCCCAAGGATGGTCCAAGGGAAAGAAGAAGAAATGGAAGAAGAAAAAGGCTTTCGGTCCTCAACAGCAGGCGAAGATTGCTAAGCCCAAGAGGGCTTCTGAAGACAAATACCACCACTGCGGAAAAGTCGGGCATTGGAAAAGGAACTGTCCTGATTACATCGCCCAGCTGAGGAGAGATAGAGCATCTACATCAAGTACATTTATTTTTCCAGTTATTGATTTATCTTTGGCTTGTAAAGCCGTTACATCCAACTGGATTTTAGATTCTGCTTGTCCCATTCACATTTGTAATTTGTTGCAGGTGCTGAAGGAAAGTAGGAGGCTGAAGCCCGGGGAGATGCAATTGTGGTTCGGGTGTGGAGACTCTTGGATGCAGTTGTAGTGGGAGTATGTGAGATCTCATTACCGAATGGGACACTTTTGTTAAATGAATGCCATTTTATACCTGGATGTGTAGCTAATATTATATCACTTTTTGTATTGGATACAGAAGGCTTTTGTATTAATATTAAGAACAGTTCTTTATATTTATATGATAGTAATAATATTCAGATCCTTTGTTGTCCAAACCAGCATGGTCATTATACATTGCAAACTTCAAAAGATATATTAAATATTGGAGTTAATAAACGTAGTTTACCTGTAATTAATAATACTGAACTTTGGCATATGAGATTTGGTCACATTGGCGTTAAACGCCTTACCCAATTGGTTAGGAATGGTTTGATACCAGATCTTACCATTGAATCCTATCCAACTTGTGAATCCTGTATTCAGGGTAAAATGACCAAAGCCCCATTTTCTGGTGTTGGACACCGTGCCATTAACTTACTGGAACTCGTACATTCTGATATATGTGGTCCACTAAGTCAAACTGCTCACAGTGGTTATTCGTACTTCATTACCTTTACCGATGATCTGTCACGGTACGGTTATGTCTATTTGATGAGACATAAATCGGAAACCTTTGAAAAGTTCAAAGAGTTCTGAAATGAAGTAGAAAAAACAAACTGGTAAATATATTAAATGCCTTCAATCAGATCGAGGCGGCGAATATATGAGTGGTGAGTTCATGGATTATATGAAGGAGAATGGGATTCTCGCTCAATATACTCCTCCAGGTACTCCACAGCACAATGGAGTGTCTGAGAGGAGAAATAAGACTTTATTGGATATGGTCCGATCAATGTTGAGTTTAACAGATTTGCCCTATTTTTATGGGGCTACTCTCTCTTAACAGCCGCACATCTTTTGAAAAAGATTCCTTCAAAAGCTGTTCCTACGACTCCGTATCAGATATGGTTCAGTAGGAGACCAAATCTTAATTATATTAAGGTTTGGGGTTGTCCTGCCTATGTCAGGGTGACTCAGCAAGATAAACTTTCGCCTCGAGGGCAAAAGTTTAGGTTTGTCGGATATCATTCGAATACGAGGGGATATCTGTTCTATGATACCGAGCATTGAAATGTGTTCGTAGCTCGCTTCGTAAAATTTCTAGAAGTAGAATTTTGTCAGAAGTTGGTAATCATAGACGGGTTGAGCTTGATGAAGTCCAACCTGAAAACAACGAACTAACGGAGGAACATGAAGTTCAAGTAGATGAAGGACCTTCAACACACACACTCCGTAGGTCGGAAAATGGTATCTAGACCTCCTGAACGCTTGTATTTGATACATGAAAAGAGTCTGGATGTTCTCTTAGTTGAAGAGACAGATCCTTTCACCTATAGAGAGTCGATGTTGGACATCGACTCCGTGAAATGGCAAAGTGTTGGGGTTGGTGCTCAGAGCGCCAATCCGGGCCGTATTTATGTCTGATTCATGAATACAAACATCCCCTTATTCCATAATATTACTTATTTATGGTTGCACCTCTTGTTCTTATATACATATTCGATCTGATTACGATTAGATTGAAACTAAATATGGTTTAGTGATATGTATATATTAGACAAAGGCCCGATAATATATAATGCAGTACACAGTTACAAAGTTAGTTTGTAATTGACATTGGGAAGTGTCACTGCTATATGTATATTATCAAACATAGTTCCTGGTCAAGATTTGCTAACACGGGTCGGTTAGTCAAATCCGTTGAGACCAGTACATGTCGTATATCGAGACTTGGTCCGATGGTTTATCCCAATGAACCATGAGTCTATGGAGACTCGTATAGACGTGTAGTGTTTTATATAGTGGATAAACACTGAACGGCTCATCGAAGATTCTTAATGGATGGTACGCCAACGTCAATGAATCTTCTCGGGTTGAGTAGCATAGTGGTCCTTCGACTTGAGACACCACTGTGGATGTATGAGACATCCTCCACACTTAGATGGCAGTCACGTCACCGATCTATTTAGATCAGACCTCCGCCTGTTCGTTGGGTGTGGATCGATCCTCAGGATATCCTGTGTGTGTCAAGATAGGATCCGTCAGTTCTGTGTACAGAGCATAGGTAGTCCATATATTATTAGCAGTCTGTTAAATCTGTGGCCACAGTATACATCGGAAGTAAGTTCCGAGTGTTATTTAAAGATTACTTCGGAGTCAGTTCCGAGTGTTATTTAAGATTGCTAATAGATACGTCGACGAGATAATACCTATAGAGATTTGACGTTTACATCTATATCTCTGGGATTATCTGGATACCTGTGACGGAGAGATTATACGTATGCAATGACCTCGACCTGTATGATTCATGAGATATGATTATCCGTGGTCGTCATAATCTACGGGTGGATAGATTATGCACATGAAATTGGATTTCATGACGGATATACCTGAATCTAGAGAGTCTCAAATAATGAAACATACTCGTAGAGCACTAGAGCAACATTAATAAATAATATTGATTATTTATAAAGTCGTTTAAAGGTTAAACGCAAGATACGTGCTAAAGTGACTAGATAGTCATTTGCTTAATTTTTGTGTATTTACATTTAATACTTGATTAATTTAAATACACATTAATTAATAGTCAAAATGAGTTATTTGACTTATATCCTAAATGAATATATGTTTTTAATATTTAATGTAAATATTATACATATATTTAATATATTTGTATTTGATTAATTAATTAATTATTTAATTGTTAAATGATTAAATTAATTAAAATATAAATATTTTATATTAGGATATATTAAGTAAATGATGTTAGTTGCTTTTGTTGACTTAGATAAATATCTAATAAAGGTGTTTAGAAGATATTTATGCAAGTTGATGACATTAAAGTGAAATGAAAATTGAAATTACAAAACTTGGTTTTCATTAGGTGAATTTCGGCCAAGGCCTTTATTGTAAAGGTATATATTGATTTTCATTTCATGATACACTTAACCTAACACACTTTATCAAATAAACTCCATTGAAGGAAGCTAAAGGAAGTTGGTGAAGAAGAAAGGCTAAAAACATCAAAAGCTTGGATTTTTAGTAAGTTTCTTGAACTTACTATTAGTAAGGAATTTGTTCCTTAGGTTCTAGGCTTTAATATATGATATTCTTAGGATGTTTATTTCTTTGTTCCTTGTGGTTTTCATTGATGGAAGTTTTGGTGAAGTGTAATGCATGTATGATGAAGAAAGTGGATGACTATTGTAGTGATTAACTTTCTTATAAGGTTTTGGAAACCATGTTGCTAATCTAGAGTTGTTGACCCACTCTTAAATGACCTAGATTTGATCTTGAGTTGTTTCATTGTGTTGAGACTTGGATTGGATGGAAGAATGATGATGGAAATAATTGATTTAAAGTATTTGGTCTAATTTGTCCAATTTGTGGAAATTGAAAAATTAGGGTTCATGACCTATTCCAAATTTGGGGCTTTTCATATATGTTGAGCATTTGGGTGTGTATATGATGCATGCAAAGTTTCATGTTGATTGGATTTCATTTAGATGAGTTTTGAAGCATGATGAAATGACCAAATGGTCAAATTGGACACCATTGGGTGCATTCGGCCTTGGTGACTAAAAATGGGGATTTTGTGTCTTTTGGTGTTTTGATGTTTTGAACATGCTAAGTTCATCTTAGAAATGATTTAGAATCATTCAAAATTGATTAGATCAATTTCGGACTAAAATGGACAAAATACCAATAGAAGGGCATTTCGGTAAATTCACTTGAATTTGATTCATTTGAATTTTGGTTTCATAATTTGATTATTGGGTAATTAAATAAATATGTTTATTTAATTAATCCAGAAAAAGTTTTGAAATCGGAAGATTCGATCTTCCGCCGCTTCCGCTGCGTTACCGGATTTAGCCCCTAAAAACCTGACAAAATGGTATCAGAGCGAGTCTGATTCTAGGCCTCCATAAATGATTAGCTTGTTTTATTCAATGTTAATCATGTTTCTTGACTTAATACATGCATGTTATAATCTAATTGATTAGATTTAGGGTGTATGACACTTAATGAATATCCCCGCTTAATAAGGTTTTAAAGTAACTAGTATTTGGAATACTTGTTTCTGGTCCGTCTTGTCAATACGGTTTATAAGTATCTTTTTGTTGTCTACATCCGAGACCGTGCCTCTGCTGTGAGGGTAGCTGATAGAAATTTATTTATGCCGAATGTATATTAGATACTAGATAAATTCAAGCGAAAGCGGAATCCTGAACGTGCCCTAGCTGTCAGGGTTACGCAAGTAACTTGAGTTTATCATTGACAAGTTTAACCTTGGTACGTCTCCTTGTGGGCCTGCCTTCGCAGCGACAACGAGAAACGACCAGGACCGGAGCCTCGGAGTCACTGAGGTGAGTGATTGACAATTAGTTGTCTACCTGTGAATATACGTAGGCGAGACCGTGCCTCTGCTGTGAGTCGAAATATATTCATGGGGTCCTCTTTCCACTATGGAATTCGATTTAATTATTGAATTCTCGTTTTTCCGTTGGGGATTACGGCATTACGTAAAAATAGTGGGAGGCACTGCTAAGTTTAAAATATTCCATAACTTAGGCAGTGTATGTTATTATGGAAATTGCCGCTTGTTTGTTTCCTTATTCTATTGTTTATATAGAATTAAACTTTTATTTACTGCACACATATTATGATATGTTATCTGACTAGACTCTTGGTTGCAGTCATTCTAGAATAGGTTCTAGATACTAATAGACTAGGATATTATTAGATTAGTCTAAACCATCGGGAACTGTTGTTCCGATTTTCTTGAAAAATAAAGATGGTTAGTGACTTAGTTTCTAAGTCATGATAGATAATCTAGATAGATATCCCCTTAGGATATAATACTTTAGAGACAATAGTTTCTTATGCAGTAAGAATTGACTTGAATTAGTTCATGTCTCGAGATTCTTGACTGGCATTTAGAAGCCCTATTAGGTATTGGTTTATCTAGTAATGACGTTTCTAAGCTTTAATTACCTTTAGAGGTAATGTGTCTGACACAATTTGCTAATCAGTTATTTACAATTGTTGTGAATAATTGAATGCAAATAGTAAAGCTAAAGAAAGGAGATGCGTATATTTGTGTATAGAAAATATGATTTTCACAATACTACAACTATAGGTATTGGATACCAGATCTCCCGTCTAGTTATTTGAAATATTGGTTAACGATTGTTTTGATATTTAATATCGGAACTTGCGACTATTGGATAGTCACTTGTTCTTTATAAACAATTGTTACGTATTTTATAATAACTAGTAGTGTCATTGACGTAGAGATAAACATTAAGAAAAATTATTTGGTAAAGTAAATAATTTAGAACGGTGCTTTATGAATTTAATCACTTAAGTATTGGATGCTCAATCCATATGGTAAAGGATGGTTTGATACTAGATCACACCACACATCCTTATCCATTTAATGAATATTGTATTCAGGAATGTGATTAAGATCTCGTTTAACCAATGATTGTCATTGGACCACCAAATTTATTTAACTGATACATTGGATGTATGTAGTTTATAAATAATAATTGCTTAAGGTAGTTTTCTTTATTTCGTAATTAGTTGATGAATTGTCATAACTTAGTTACGTGTTTCTGAAGGAACACATATTGAAAGTCTTGAAAGTATCAAGTACTTTCAATCCGTTCTGATGAAACGTAGATTGAACATTTTTGACTTGTTCAAATATATTCAATCTAAAGGTTTTAGAGAATTCTATCCTCAAAATTCATAACATGTCTTTGAACTGTTCAAAGATCTTTGATACGATCAAACATATGAATTTAAAGCAATTAGTTCTAAGGTTATTTAGTGAATATGATTCATATTCAATATTGTTCTTCCACGATTCCATCTTGATGATGGAATTGAGTAGTGGGAGCATTCGAATCTTATATGATTTGATTCGTCTGATATTGAAAGTTACCGAATTAGTTTCAATACTCTTGGGGTTATACTCCAGTATAACACTAATTCATCTCTTTAATTAATGTTCCATTATTTTCTACAGTTGCATATATGATATGTATAGTAGAGAAAATTTGAATCTTGAAAAGTTTGAGATTTCAATCTTTCTTTTATATAATAGTTATATAATGGAAATTACTTACACCTCGGAGGTATAAGTAAAAGTTTATCGTTTATTCTGTTTAATAGAATATTGTATTCTATTTAATAGAATATCTTTCCTACGATTCTAAGTAATAAAATCGTTTTATTACTGTGGTGTGTAACATCAGATGTTAACTATTGTAGAAAAGACTTGACTTATTGAAGTCAAATGTGAGAATGATAAATTATAAATGGAACTATGTAATTAATAAGATGAAAAAACCCTTATACATCTTCCGTACATGTCCAATAGGATAACAGAATCATTCACGAGTATTTGATACTTAATGTTTCGTTGTTTTTGTTACTGAAGAAAAATTATCCTATAACTTATAATGGAAGCGATATTGATATCGATTCTGGAAGTTCACCATTGAACCTTAGATCTAAGATTGTTCATAGCTTACTATGATCAAGTTTTGAACTTGATTACGCTTTCATTATGAATTAGTTCATGATATGTGCTAATTGTTTGCACAACGAAAGCAATGTGAGCTTATCAAATGTTTGACCTTTATAGTATGACAGTGAGAAAAGTTATACTCAGCAATCTATTGTAGATTCTGAGAAAACTTATCTCTAGTCACACTAATTGAACAATTAAAGATATATTGGTTAATGTTGATAATAAACTGTATATTTTAGCTAAAGAATGCAAAGTGGCGTTTTTGGATGACTTATTCAGAATAGATAAGAGATCAGTTGTGATTTCCTTATTTGAAGAGTTCATCTCTGAAATGGCCCTAGAGTTTGTGTTCTGCTGAAATTGCAGTTTAGTGTGCTAGCTTATAGAGCCTATTGTAGACTCGGATAAGTCTTCCAGAAATATGTGTTCTCTATTTTTGATATCGTCAGATTGTCTGATCTTGTCAAAATATAGAGAATACATATGTGATTAGAAGGGTTAGTGGGAGCGTACAAATACTTTCTTAGTGTTATATATCCTAACGACATTATCATTATTATAGTAATAATGAGATGTTTGTGAGGTAAAAGATTTACCTAAGTTATTTACTCCGTGAAAGCAGTGTGAGTAATCTCTGTTATATTTGATATAAAGTTTTATATATGATATGAAACTTGGAGATTGTGAGATACCCCTATTAGTCGTACATTAGATATGATCTAATGAAGGACATAACAAGGAAGCTATCTGTATGAAATTTAGTATACTGTTCGACAGTTATTGTGTGTCTTATATAAAGTATTCATTTTTCGTAAAGGATGTCCTTTTTCGAAAGAGATATTGATTAGAATGTCTAATCAATCTTATGTATCATTTGATGATGATAATAAATACTTTATTATGTGCGATTATAAATGTCGATTTAATCGTAATTGTTACGAGTTATTTTGACATCCTATAGACCATATGATGGATCTTGAAACACGTTCTTTGTGATCTTTGAGATATTAAGAATGAGTTTCTAATTCATGGAGAATATAGTCTGCAACCATTAGGGTCATATTAGTTTTGAGACTAATTATGACGTTAGACAGTCTACGTCATAAAGAGTCAGAAAAGATGCAGTGGGAGTGTCACGAAGGATTCTACTATTTAGTGGAATCAAATGCAACTTTTGAAGTATTGACTTATGAAGTTGCATAGTGACCTTTAAATTAGAAGTTTTTGAATTGTTATTGTGCTTGCGGTTGTCTTCATAGTATTTTGGATTTGATCCTTAAATACTTGGACAATTCAGTAGCTGTAGCACAATACTGTGTAGCATCAGAGTCATATTAATGTATAATCTAGATTCTACAAAATATGAATGATGCTGACTATGGGAAAGGATGGAGTTTGTTTGACAAACTCAATATGTCATAGCGGACTTGTTTTTGTTGCCTACCTCTTAAGTACTGGGTGAGCTTTTGAGGGCCATGTGCATACGATGCACATTGAGACGTGTATATGATACCGTGGATTGGCACTAGAGCAAGTGGGAGAGAATTGTTGGGGTTGGTGCTCAGAGCGCCAATCCGGGCCGTATTTATGTCTGATTCATGAATACAAACATCCCCTTATTCCATAATATTACTTATTTATGGTTGCACCTCTTGTTCTTATATACATATTCGATCTGATTACGATTAGATTGAAACTAAATATGGTTTAGTGATATGTATATATTAGACAAAGGCCCGATAATATATAATGCAGTACACAGTTACAAAGTTAGTTTGTAATTGACATTGGGAAGTGTCACTGCTATATGTATATTATCAAACATAGTTCCTGGTCAAGATTTGCTAACACGGGTCGGTTAGTCAAATCCGTTGAGACCAGTACATGTCGTATATCGAGACTTGGTCCGATGGTTTATCCCAATGAACCATGAGTCTATGGAGACTCGTATAGACGTGTAGGTGTTTATAGTGGATAAACACTGAACGGCTCATCGAAGATTCTTAATGGATGGTACGCCAACGTCAATAAGAATCTTCTCGGGTTGAGTAGCATAGTGGTCCTTCGACTTGAGACACCACTGTGGATGTATGAGACATCCTCCACACTTAGATGGCAGTCACGTCACCGATCTATTTAGATCAGACCTCCGCCTGTTCGTTGGGTGTGGATCGATCCTCAGGATATCCTGTGTGTGTCAAGATAGGATCCGTCAGTTCTGTGTACAGAGCATAGGTAGTCCATATATATAGCAGTCTGTTAAATCTGTGGCCACAGTATACATCGGAAGTAAGTTCCGAGTGTTATTTAAAGATTACTTCGGAAGTCAGTTCCGAGTGTTATTTAGAGATTGCTAATAGATACGTCGACGAGATAATACCTATAGAGATTTGACGTTTACATCTATATCTCTGGGATTATCTGGATACCTGTGACGGAGAGATTATACGTATGCAATGACCTCGACCTGTATGATTCAGCGAGATTATCCGTGGTCGTCATAATCTACGGGTGGATAGATTATGCACATGAAATTGGATTTCATGACGGATATACCTGAATCTAGAGAGTCTCAAATAATGAAACATACTCGTAGAGCACTAGAGCAACATTAATAAATAATATTGATTATTTATAAAGTCGTTTAAAGGTTAAACGCAAGATACGTGCTAAAGTGACTAGATAGTCATTTGCTTAATTTTTGTGTATTTACATTTAATACTTGATTAATTTAAATACACATTAATTAATAGTCAAAATGAGTTATTTGACTTATTATTCCTAAATGAATATATGTTTTTAATATTTAATGTAAATATTATACATATATTTAATATATTTGTATTTGATTAATTAATTAATTATTAATTGTTAAATGATTAAATTAATTAAAATATAAATATTTTATATTAGGATATATTAAGTAAATGATGTTAGTTGCTTTTGTTGACTTAGATAAATATCTAATAAGGTGTTTAGAAGATATTTATGCAAGTTGATGACATTAAAGTGAAATGAAAATTGAAATTACAAAACTTGGTTTTCATTAGGTGAATTTCGGCCAAGGCCTTTATTGTAAAGGTATATATTGATTTTCATTTCATGATACACTTAACCTAACACACTTTATCAAATAAACTCCATTGAAGGAAGCTAAAGGAAGTTGGTGAAGAAGAAAGGCTAAAAACATCAAAAGCTTGGATTTTTAGTAAGTTTCTTGAACTTACTATTAGTAAGGAATTTGTTCCTTAGGTTCTAGGCTTTAATATATGATATTCTTAGGATGTTTATTTCTTTGTTCCTTGTGGTTTTCATTGATGGAAGTTTTGGTGAAGTGTAATGCATGTATGATGAAGAAAGTGGATGACTATTGTAGTGATTAACTTTCTTATAAGGTTTTGGAAACCATGTTGCTAATCTAGAGTTGTTGACCCACTCTTAAATGACCTAGATTTGATCTTGAGTTGTTTCATTGTGTTGAGACTTGGATTGGATGGAAGAATGATGATGGAAATAATTGATTTAAAGTATTTGGTCTAATTTGTCCAATTTGTGGAAATTGAAAAATTAGGGTTCATGACCTATTCCAAATTTGGGGCTTTTCATATATGTTGAGCATTTGGGTGTGTATATGATGCATGCAAAGTTTCATGTTGATTGGATTTCATTTAGATGAGTTTTGAAGCATGAAATGACCAAATGGTCAAATTGGACACCATTGGGTGCATTCGGCCTTGGTGACTAAAAATGGGGATTTTGTGTCTTTTGGTGTTTTGATGTTTTGAACATGCTAAGTTCATCTTAGAAATGATTTGAAATCATTCAAAATTGATTAGATCAATTTCGGACTAAAATGGACAAAATACCAATAGAAGGGCATTTCGGTTAAATTCACTTGAATTTGATTCATTTGAATTTTGGTTCATAATTTGATTATTGGGTAATTAAATAAATATGTTTATTTAATTAATCCAAGAAAAAGTTTTGAAATCGGAAGATTCGATCTTCCGCCGCTTCCGCTGCGTTACCGGATTTAGCCCCTAAAAACCCTGACACAAAGTGCCATGAAATCCGAGATAGACTCAATGCATGAAAATCAAGTTTGGGACTTGATTCCGCTTCCCGAAGGAATTGTTCCTATCGGTTGTAAATGGGTTTACAAGAGGAAGCGTGGGCCTGACGGTAAGGTTGAAACTTACAAGGCCCGACTTGTTGCAAAAGGTTACACGCAGCGACCTGGCGTCGACTACGATGAAACTTTTTCACCGGTGGCAATGCTTAAGTCTATCCGGATTTTGCTTTCTATAGCTGCGTATCATGACTACGAGATTTGGCAAATGGATGTCAAAACGGCTTTTCTAAATGGATTTCTTGATGAAGAAATCTATATGGAACAGCCTGAAGGTTTTGCATCCAGCGAAACCTCGGGTATGGTATGTAAGCTTAAGAAGTCCATTTATGGACTTAAACAAGCTTCACGAAGTTGGAATCTTCGATTCGACGAGATTATTAGATCGTCTGGTTTTCTCAAGAATTCGGAAGAATCCTGTGTGTATCAGAAGGCCAATGGGAGCATGGTCGTATTTTTAGTCCTATATGTTGATGACATCCTAATCATTGGGAATGATTTAGGTATGTTACAAAGCGTCAAAGCATACCTCTGTAAGAATTTCTCCATGAAGGACCTGGGAGAAGCTTCCTATGTTTTAGGGATAAAACTCTATAGAGATAGACAAAGGAGGCTGATTAGGTTATCCCAATCAACGTACATAGATAAGATCTTGGAACGGTATAGTTTTGGTAACTGTAATACAGCAAACATACCGTTCAGACATGGGATTCATCTTTCAAAGAAGATGTGTCCACAAACAGAAGATGAGAAGGTTAGAATGTCTAACCAACCTTATGCTTCGTGTTGGGTAGTATAATGTATGCCATGTTATGTACAAGGCCTGATATCAGTTTCGCTGTTAGCGTAACTAGTCGATATCAGTCCAATCCAGGTAATGACCATTGGATGGCCATTAAACATATCCTAAAGTATCTTAAAGGTACCAATGATAAGTTAATAATTTATAGGAGGAAACGAACTGCAGGTTAATGGGTATACAGACTCCGATTTTCAATCGGATCCCGATGATAGAAAATCTACATCTGGATTTGTCTTTACCCTTAACGGAGGTGCAGTTTGTTGGAAGAGTTCCAAACAGGGATCGACAACTCATTCCACCACTGGGCGGAATATATTGCAGCTTCTGAAGCTGCAAAAGAGGCTGTGTGGATAAAGAACTCTATCACAGAATTGGGAGTTTTCCCAAGTATCGAGAATACGATTCTGTTATACTGTGATAATACTGGAGCCATTGCGCAAGCAAAGGAACCGAGGGCACATCAGAAGTCGAAGCATGTGGAACATAAGTACCACATCATTTGAGAGATCGTGTCGCGAGGGGATATTGTCATGTGCAAGGTACCGAGTGAAGATAATGTAGCAGACCCGCTGACGAAGGCCATACCTCTGAAGCTGTTTGACAAACACGTGGAGTCGATGGGTATTAGATACAATCGATATTGGCACTAGAGCAAGTAGGAGATTTTGTTGGGGTTGGTGCTCAGAGCGCCAATTCCCGGTTGTATTTCTTTTGAATACTTCTGTAAAACATTATTATTATGAATAATATATGCAGTTTCTATAATATAATCTATCTTATTAAATGGTAAAGACGTAATGACCTTAGAATGATTAGTCATGGTACTGTTGCAAAAGCGTCGCAACTGACATTGAGTAGTATCATGATGTTGTCATTCTCAGATTGTTCCTGGTCAAGGTTTACACTACTTGGTCAGTATAGTAAACCCGTTGAGACCAGTACATGTCGTATACTGGAATATATGATTCCAATGGTTTCTCAATGAACATTAGTCTTGGAGACTAGTATAGACGTGTAGGTGTTAATAGCAGATAAACACTTAACGAATCACCGAAGATTCTTAATGGATGGTACACCAGCGTCAATAAGAATCTTCTCGGGTTGAGTAGCACTTGTGATTTTTAGACTTGAGATGCCATTGTGGGCACATGAGACATCTTCTACACATAGATGGCAGTCACGTCACCGATCTATTTAGATCAGACCTCCGCCTGTTCGTTGGGTGTAGACAGATCCTCAGGGTGTCCTATGTGTATCAAGATAGGATCCGTCAGTTCTGTGTATCAGAGCATAGGTAGTCCATATGATTAGCAATCAGATAAAACCATGGGCCCGTGGTAAAGTTTAGAAGCTAGTTTTAAACATTCTTTTAGAGATTGCTAATGGAATAGTCGACTAGATAATCCCCGTAGAGATTTGACGTTTACATCTATATCTCTGGGATTTATCCGGATACCTGTGACGGAGGAATTAACATTTGCCATGACCTCGACCTGTATGGTTCAACGAGATTATCCGTGATCGTCATAATCTACGGGTGGATAGATTATGGACACGAAATTTGATTTCGTGACGGATAAAACTGAATCTAGAGAGTCTCAATAATGAAACATACTCGTAGAGCACTAGAGCAACATTAATAAATAATATTGATTATTTATAAAGTCGTTTAAAGGTTAAACGCAAAATACGTGCTAAATGGACCCGATAGTCATTTACCTAATTATTGTGTATTTACATTTAATACTTGATTAATTTAAATACACATTAATTAATAGTCAAAATGAGTTATTTGACTTATATCCTATATGAATATATGTTTTTGATATTTAATGTAAATATTATACATATATTTAATATATTTGTATTTGATTAATTAATTGATTATTTAATTGTTAAATGATTAAATTAATTAAAATATAAATATCTTACATTAGGATATTTGATGTAAATGATATAAGTTGCCTTTGTTGACTTAATTAAAATATCTAATAAAGTGGTTTTTGGATATTTAACCAAGACTTGTATATGTCATGGTGAAATTCGGCCAAGGCTTTTCTTGTCCAAGTATATATTGTTTTTCATTTCATTTTATTTCTAACCGAATACACTTTACAAAGACAAACTCCATTGAAGAAACAAAAAGGAAGCTTGAGAAAAGAAAGGCAAAATCAAAGAAAGCTTGGATTTTAGTAAGTTTCTTCAACTTACTATTAGAAAGGAAAATATTCCTTAGGATCTAGGCTTTAACATATGATGTTCTTAGGTTATTTCTTTCTTTATTCCTTGTGTTTTTGTTGGTGGAAGTTTTGATGGAAGTGTTGAGCATGTGTGATGAAAGAAGATTGTGACTATTGTAGTTATAAGCTTTCTTTTAAGGTTTTGGAAACCATGTTGCTAATCTAGAGTTGTTGACCCACTCTTAAATGACCTAGATTTGATCTTGAGTTGTTTCATTGTGTTGAGACTTGGATTGGATGGAAGAATAATGATTGAAGTAATTGATTTAACCAATTTGGTCTAATTTGTCCAATTTGATGAAATTGAAAAATTAGGGTTCATGACCAATTCCAAATTTGGGACTGTTCATATATGTTGTGTATTTGGATGTGTATATGATGCATATAAAGTTTCATGTTGATTGGATTACATCTTGATGTGTTTTGAGACATGAAATGACCAAATGGACAAAATGCCCACCTAAGGAGGCTCACGGCCAAGAATTGGAATTTGGGGATTTTTGGTTGCCTTGGTGTTTTAATGTTTTGAACATGCTAAGTTCATCTTAGAAATGATTTAGAATCATTCAAAATTGATTTGATCAGTTTCAGATTAA
The DNA here is from genome assembly GCA_019454045.1 of Zanthoxylum bungeanum. Lineage (NCBI taxonomy): Eukaryota > Viridiplantae > Streptophyta > Magnoliopsida > Sapindales > Rutaceae > Zanthoxylum > Zanthoxylum bungeanum. The sequence goes on from SKCR01030775.1 coordinate 137,883, forward strand.
AATGGACAAAAATACCAAATAAGGGTAATTTGGTAAATTCACTTAAATATGATTTATTGAATTTTATTTCATAATTTGATTATTGGAATATTAAATAAATATGTTTATTTAATTAATCCGAGAAAAATTTTTGAAATCGGAAAATACGATTTTCCACCGCTTACGCTGCGTTACCGGATTTAGCCCCCTAAAATCCCTACAATAACATCACTTGAAAACATACCTAAAAACATGAGCTGGGACTTGAACTGAAATAATAAACCAAAAATGTAAATTGATAACGTAAACTAATACGTCAACTTGAAAACGTAAACCAAATACGTAAAACCTAAACGTAAAAAATTTAAAAACATTAAACATGGGAATAGGGAAACATCTATTCACCGATCTTATGACCTAACGAGTTCACAACCAGGCTCATAACCCTTCTCAGAACGCCACACATTGCCATGCAGAATCAACAAACGAGCGAAGAAAATATAAAAAAAGCTCAACGAACCAAAATTGACATTGACCAACAGTCAAAACCCTTTATTCCAAAAGATATATTAACTTCGATAATTATTCAAACAACCTCTAACCCAAAAAGTAGGATAATAATATTTTAGACAACCCAGAGTGGTCCAACTTTGAAGCTCTGGTCCTACAAGGTTTTAATCCTACGTCGTCATCAAGGTAGAACTATCATAATCTATTAGCACACTCTTACAACTAACTATGTATTATATTACCAGACTTTTGCTATAAGATGATGCATACGGACAAAAATAATGACAAACGCGAAAACAAACCCAAAATATTTTATTGACAAGTGTCACATCCCAAATAAAGTAAATTCGGCGCTCTGATTCCAAAAATGTTGTCACGTCCAAAATCGGGGCGAATGACAACGGGGTAAATAAATAAAGTAAAATTATAATAAGACCATTCAAATGGTCAAAAAGTCAGCAGATAACGGTCAAAATATCAAAACATGACTTGGTCAAAAGGAACCAATATGTAAAATTTCAAGACATGTCTCAGGGACTTTAAAAAAAATATATAAAATCATTGGAAAATATCCAAAATATTCCCACAGTTTAAATGTGAACATCTGTCATGAAATAAATAATTAAAATTCAAATAATGGTCTGACTATACAATGCATCACATAAACAACTACACAGTCGATTACCTCCACGAATGCACTAGCACCACCGAAAGAAGAAAATTACTCAACACGATTAAACACTCTCGAGGAATCAAACCCGCTCCTCACTCTTCGAAGCTCCAAAACCAAGAACGCACTCACAACCTCTGAAGCTCCAAGTTCTAATATGAAATTTTAAATTGATGGGTAAGCGAAACCATGTCCTAGTAGGGATTAATGTACTCACCTTAATTGGTTTTACCAAAACCCTACATGGTTAGTATAGTACATAGATATATATGTCTGATAAAACAATATCAAGATTACAAGTTAAGAAATAACTATAATTTATACATTTTATCAATAAAAATAAAAATATTCATCCTCGACTACATTAATCTTTAAATAAAAAAGTGTGAGTGATATGCCACACATAACCGCATAATCAGACTCCCAACACTGGAGCTGTAAAGAAATAATGTGCCACATGAGACCACATAACCAGTCACCTCAAATAAGAGCCGTGAATAATCAATGTGCCACAACAAGGCCACATAACAAACATGATCATATGCCACAAAGGGCTCATCATGATCAAATGCCACAACGAGGAAATAATAAAAAAATCATGCACATGTTCGGGACTCTCACCTAACGACGCGTCATCACCATCCAAATAGCGCCACTCGGGGCCGCGTAACAGTTGCTGCAAAGGGTTAACTGGGGTCTATAAGAAAATTCCCCAACGGGCTAAATAATAACAAAGATGTGCACCACCAATGGGTTCCACATATACCAATTTTAATCTATCTAATTTTTTATATTTTTACCGATCCAAGTTCCATCCAATTTATATTTATACTATCATGCATATATTTATAAGAACAAAATAATAAAACTCATTATGGTCGCGTCGTGCCGCCCAACGGGCCATTTCATATTTCCATAAAATATAGCTAATGTTAAAACACATTTCATATTATTTTCATAAGCATAATATAATGATATACATATATATAATTTAAAACCACAATTAAGATGAGTACCGAATCCTTACCTCAACCCCACGCTTGAAGTATGAAATCGATCCCACAATGATGCTACACGCTCTCGGACTATTCCGTTGGTCGACACACTACGAGGCATGCGGGTCCCGCTAACCGATGACCACCCTAAGATCACCCAAAAGCGACATCTCTAAACCTGATATGTAAAACGTACCAAATAAAACTCTCGTAAAAATCTAACGGAAAACCGATATGGTTCCATTTAAAACAAGAGCCTTCCATTTACAATTCAATACCATAAATGCCCATCCGGGCCTTACAACAATCACCCAACCACACTTCACAATAAAGGCCATAATCCGAAAATAACAATTTAAAACTCAAAACTCAAATCTCAATACAATAATCCAAAACCGGTAAATAAAACACGTAATAAAAATATGACAAATACACGAAAATTAGAGTTCGGGTCCATTACCATATAAAAGGGTCGAACCAACACATCAGGAATGTCGACTGTAAGATTCTGTCCAACCACGTTGGCGTATGGCCTTCACGGGCCACCACACGCATCGGTGCATGGAGCCTACTCTCTGCCACACAGTTGCCACCAGAATGTGTGCACCGTCGAGCTGAGTCCATGGTAGTGGTCACTCGCCCAACAGACCTTCGGTTTGTTGTGAATCACCCAAAAATTACAATAATCTTCAAGCTCTCCCTTCGCCGGAAATCGACCACCTCCGGTGACATGGCCGCCCCAAACTGCTCCTCACGACCTGCTCTATCTTTTCCATTGGCCCTCTCGCTGAAAAACGACCATCCATGGCCAGATTTAAGCTCCCTCACATGCATTTGAAGAGAAAAAGAAAATGGAAGAAGCAAATAAAAAGAAAGGACTTGTCACATTTTTGTGCGTGTAAGAAAGAGAAGAATCTTTTATAAAAATTGAAAATTTCAGTCAAATTCCTACAATTTTTGTCAAATAAAATTTGAATAAAACTTATGAAAATTTATCATTCAACCCCTAAAGTTGACTAAAGATTTTTAGGTGAAAAGACCACCCTTACTAAAAAATTTGGGTTATCACATCCCTCCCTCCTTAAAAGAATTTCGTCCCGAAATTAAAAATACACAAAAATGATCAAGGTACAATATCATGTACGGAGGTAAAAAAGATGAGTGTCTCAAGCACTTCATCAATAACCCTGAAAGCATGATGTCCTACAATGCCATATCACATAATTGGATACATAAATAAAGTATTGCTCGCTGTGGGCCTCACAATGAGGATAAATCTCTAAGTCCAAATCCCACACCCTCACGGCTTTGTTCGTGGTACCACTTGTTTCTGACCCAAGAAGTAAAATGAATTGAGAAGCCGAAACTGGAAAACATATATCCAAAGTTGCAACTAGACTAAAATTCCATAACATGATCGTAAATTACGAGGGAACATGAAAATAGAAACATCACAACGTGGCCGCACTTAAAAGTGAAAAATTGAAAAGCACGTCAAGATTTAAAACTACGTCAGGACTATAAATATGTAAACGTGATATGAAAAAGTAACAGGTCCGAAAGTACGTAAACATCACCTCTAAAGACATAAGTCGTTTTCGAAAGTACGTAAGCCACGTAACCTTATGTAGAGATTTAGAGACTCGCACCAAAGGACTTGTCATCTTTTTCTCCTCTAACTCGATTGCACGTACACACAATATTGAAGTATCCATTTCATATGCATATCATCATTAAATAAAATTAGGCTGCACAACGGCTTAAGAACATGTATATATCATGTAGGCAATTTATACATAACAAAACATTTATTATTTCGATTAAAAATGGCATGATGATCACACCATAACTTGAAGACGCGCCATCCGCAATTAATTATAAAGTATAGCTAAGTTAAGATATATTTTGACCGGTCACTATTATGGTACCCAAAGGTATCAAATAATCTTGGGTATAAATATGTTTTTTTTTAGCATTGAACATGTAACTCAAACCATTAAATATGTAAACTTTACTAATAAATATGCAACTAATTTCATGTTTATTGATAGAGTTTGCATATTTAATGATTTAAGTTGCATGTTTAATCCTAAAAATTACATGTTTGACCCAATGACATGAAATACCCTTGGACTGTAGATTGATGATTTTCTTACCCGGGCCCACCTGGCACGCTTTATAAGGACGTGGCCTTTTTAAAAATCAATCATGCTAACAATTATAAAGGGCTTATATTTGGTTCTTAGAATAGTCTAGTTACTATAATATTCCATAAGTTTGATTATTGCACCATACCTCTTTCTATTTTATATAGAAAAGTTGTAAAATAGTTCTCTGAGGCTGTCCATGTAATGTCCTTTACTTTAAGGCTATTTACATAATCAAACACTAAAGAAAAAACACATTTAGCGTCCAAAAGATGTTTGACGCTAATAAATAATTTATCGTCGAATTTTTATTTCGACGTTAAAAATTAATGCTTTAACATCAAATCATAAAGTCGACACTAAAGAGCGTTGATATTATTTTTCGACGCTAAAAGTTCAAATCTTTAGCGTCGATATTCAAATTCGACGCTAAAGGTTCAACCCTTTAGCGTTGATATTGTATTTTGACGCTAAAGTTTCAACCCTTTAGCGTAGATTTTATGATTCGATGCTAAATGTTCTGACAAACCCACTGACACTCCTATTATCCTTAGCGTCGAAAATAAATTTCGACTTTAAAAGCTTAAAATTTTACATTGAAGTGCAATAACGACGCTAAAAATAGTAACTTTTGCGTCGATTTTTATTTCGACGCTAAAGGTTCTAACAAACCTAATGACAATCCTATTACCTTTAGCGTCGAAAAATATTTTGACGCTAAAAGCTTAACATTTAGCGTCGAATTTTACTGCTTCGACGCTAAAAGGTTGTTAAAATCCCAAAACCACTGACACTTCTTTCTCGTATACTCTTTCTCTTCCCTTCAAGTTTTAGTCACAATTTTCCTGCAAATTTTCAACAAAACTCTAACTTTTCCACAAGTTAATTTTTATTCCATCTTTTTTTTAAAAAATTATATTTGAATCACTCTCACTTAATTAATTTAAGTTTAATCTCTCTCAAAAATTAGAGTTTTAATTTTTTATAATTATGTTTATTATAAATATTTTATTAGTTATTTAATTTATTGTTAGTTGATTATGATGCATATATGTGAGTAAGATTAATTTGTTTTGTCATTAATTAATTTTTTATGTGTATGCTTGAGTAAATAGTTAATAAATTGGTGATGTTGATGGGTTTAATATAATGTATAATAATTATAATTTTATTATATAAAAATAAATATAGAATTTTTATAATATCTAATAATTATAAAAATAAATATAATGTCTAATAATTATATTCTTATATATTTATTATTAAAAAATTAGGGTTCTAATTTTTTTTAATTATCTTTATTTATACATTGTGTTAGTTAGTGAATTTGTTGTTACTTGATTATGATGCATATATATATATATATATATATATATATATATATATATATATATATTATATATATATATATATAAGATTACTTTATTCTGTCATTAATTAACTAATCAATTATGTATATGCTTAAATAAATAATTAATGAATTAGTGATGTCGATGAGTTTAATATAATGTCTAATAATTATATTCTTATATGTAGATATTTTTACCGAAATTGATAGAAATTGGATGAGTTCGGTGGGTAGATTGAGTGTTGAATACTGTAATGAAGTTTATGAGTTTATGGAAGCGGTAAATCAACACATTGATGCAGAAGGACGTGTTCAGTGTCCATGTACAAATTGTTTGAATAGGAAAAGGAAACAATTAGATGAAGTTGATAATCATTTATATATGTTGGGGATATCACCAACTTACTGTACGTGGATTTATCATGGTGATCAGTATAATTCTCAATCACAGTTTATTGATTCCGGTGAAGGGAGTAGTAGTTACAATCAACCTGGAAATGAGGAGATAATTGATGTTTTGCACGACTTACAAAGTCCACAAGTCGGTCATAGTGTTGGCGGTGACATACCAGTGTTAGATGGAAATAATCAAAAACAATTTAGTCAACTATTTGAGGAGGCACAAAAAAATACCATTTAAAGGTGGTGGGATGTCGATCTTGATTTTCGTTGTGAAACTATTACACATTAAAGTGATGAACAGAATGACCAATAAAGTATTGATAAGATTCTAGAATTACTTGGCTAAATATTACCGGTTGGCAGTGAATTTCCTAAGAAAATATTGCGTGATCTAGGAATGGGGTATGAATCCATTGATGCTTGTAAGTATGACTGTGTATTATTTCATGCCGAGTATGAATCACTTGAATATTGTCCTATCTGTGATGAAAATCGATACAAAGTCTGTGGTCTTGGGAAGAAAATACCTCTGATGCCCAGGCTGCATAGATTTTTCACGTCACGACACACAGCGACAGACATGAGGTGGCATCACGAAAAGAGGGTCGGCGTGGACGATATATTTAGATATCATGCGGATGGAACCGAGTGGAAGGAATTTGATGATATGTACCTCTGTTTCGTGGATGACCCTCGCAATGTTAGGTTAGGCCTAGCCTCCGATGGTTTTAACCCATTTGGGAATATGTACAATTCTTATAGCATGTGACCAATAATTGTTATTCCATATAACTTACCTCAATGGAAATGTATGAAAGATCTGTTCATGTTTATGATATTGCTTATCCCCGGTCACGTTCCCTTGTAAAGATATGAATATTTACCTGAGACCATTAATCGATGAGTAACAAATATTATGGAATGCAAGTGTGCATACCTATGATACAGCTTCTTAATAGTATTTTCAAATGCACGCCGCATTATTATGGACCATTAATGATTTTCCAGCGTATGGTTCATTATTTGGATCGATCAGTAGGGGTTACATGGCATGTCCAATTTGTGCGAGTGAAACATCTTCGCAGCGGTTACAAAATAAAATAGGATACACATGACACATGTGATTTCTTGAGTTGAGTCATCATTGGCAGAGAAGAAAATTATTAAACGGTCAATCAGAACCTCAGAGTATGCCTAATGGATTGTTTGGATTTGACATACTTTGCTAACATGAACATCTCAGAGACACCACACCAGGGAAATATCCTAATAATAAAGATAAAAATTGAAAACATCAACCTGAAGAGTTGAATTGGACGGGGATGAGTATTTTCTTTGAGTTAGAGTATATGAGGAGTCTGAGTCTACGACATAATTTAGATGTAATACATATAGCAAAAACAACATATGCGAGAGTTTAGTGGGCACACTGTTCAACATTCCGGGAAAGACAAAAGACACTGAAAATACTAGATTGGACCTATAAAATCTTAGAACTTGTAGTGACTTGCACTTAAAAGCCACTACTCGAAGTTTTATTAAGCCACCTGCTAGTTACGTGCAAACTTAATCAGAGAGAAAATCATTTTGTGATTGGCTGAAAATGGTGAAATTTCATGATGCTTATGCATCAAATATTGGACGTTGGGTCATGGATGATACGATAACTGGGTTAAAGAGTCACGACTGTCATGTGCTACTTGAGATTCTCCTTCTTGTTGGCATTCAACCTTATCTTTCGTCAAATGTATGTGACACCGCACTTGATCTATGTGGTTTTTTAAACAATTGTGTCAAAGGACATTAACCATATATATTATTGACGAACTTGAGCGATGAATTGTGATCATCCTATGCAAGTTGGAGCGAATATTGCCACTTTTTTTTTATGTGATGGTACGTCTGGCCGTGCATTTGCCATCCAAAGCTAGGAGAGGCAGCCTTAATCAGTGAGGTAATAATATTTTGTTCAGTGTACCTGCAGAATATTGAAACCATTTTTTAACCGTCGGATAAGAAACTACGATGGAGATGAAATTAATCAGCAATATATCACAGTATTCCGTCAAAATTGCAGACCGTTTGGATCATTAGGTGTGAAATTGCTAACACTGGAGGAAGTTCAACGTGCCCATTGGTTTATATTGAGTAATTGCGACAAAGTGAAACCATACTTAACGTAAGTCTTGTAGGTGCATAAGTTTATTTTTTTCATCTTACATTTTTAAATGTGATGACATATTTCTAAATTTTTATAGGCAATATATTTACAATGCTACAATGTTTTTATTTTATTATTTAATTATATTAATATTATTTAAAAATAAATAATCATTACAATTTTTCAAAAAATTAAAAAAAAAGAATACAGTGAAGGAAAATGTATTCCATCTCAAATTGGAGATGGAAAAGTCGCCTCAAAATTGATACATAATTAGAAACGGAACAATTGCGATGGAATTTCCGTAGCTATTATGTTTGTAATATGCGACGGAATTTCCGTAGCAATTCTGTCGCTATTTAGCTACAGAATTTCTGTTGCTAATTACCGACAGAATTTTCATAGCAATTTCGTCGCTAATTAGTTACGAAATTATTTCGTTTCTAAATAACAAAAAAATTTCTGTAATAATTTCATCACTATTTAGCTATGAAATTTTCATCGTTAATTTTAGAGATAGATGTAATTTTTCCATGGATATTTATTTGGCGATGAAATTTTTCCATCGTTATTCCATCGCAAATAGCCATTAGTGATAAAATAGCTACGAATTTTTCATCGCTAATTGACTATTTTCTTGTAGTGATACCAACTTTGTCACATCCCAGTATACCCAGGATGTGGCCGGAAAGAGCCACTGATGTGAATATGCATGACATGAAAGGACGTATAACATAACCTGTTTATCTACAAAAAGACCTGTATGTGTACTATGAACAAATGACTTTTATGTTATTATCTGGAAATCATGCATTACTAACATATAAGGTGCATAAGTTTTATATAAAGTGAATATATATATATATATATATATATATATATATATACATACACACACATACACTAAGATTCATAATTGATAATATAAGTTGGTCCCAAGGCCTACATGGAAAATTATGTATAAATGGATAATGTCATGAACGGGACAGCAGCTGGTGTCCATCCGCTCTAAGCTATCCCAACAGACAAAAAGGGAATTCCTCACCAAAAGTGATCGAGAGCTAAACCTACAACTAAAATAACTGGCAAACCTATTTGAGTTTATTAAAATCAAAATCTGGAAAAATTTATATCTTACTTACTTACAAATCTTTAAGATACAAAATATAATCATGAAAAATCACATATGTATCTTAGCCTGGGGCGTGAAACTTACTTAGCTAGAACCTAACACCACGTAAGTAGGAGAACATGAACATGTGAATGAATAAACCTAAGAGGATCACTAGAACCATTAGGCAAATTTTGCATGCTCGAGCAGCTAACATGTAGTGCACGTATAAATAAACTTAACATAAAGTCATAGAAACATGGCATTTTAACATGTAGAATACCTTGACAATTCAACATGAACTTGGAATCTAATCATTTTAGAAACATGATTATGAAATCTCCAAATTTTATATTCATAATCAATTTAGTTTGTAAAATACTTAAAGTTAGAAAACATGAAAAATATCAATATCCATCCACAAAGCTATAGAGAGCTCTACTGCTCGAGTGGTCGTACTAAAATAGATGGATTTCCCTGCATCGAATCTACAAAGTATGAATTTAAGTATAATCTGTTAGGGTTGGTGCTGTGAGTGCCAATCCGGATCGTATTTGTGTTCGATTCAATAATACGAGCGGTTCAATTTTCGATAATATTACTAATTTTACTGGTAGCACCCTTGTCTTTTATACACTTATTCGATATAATCTGATTACGATTAGATCGAAACTGAATCTGGTTCAGTGATACGTGTGTATTAGACAAAGACCCTAGGATTTACAGTATAGTGCGCAGTTACAACATAGTTTGTAATTGACATTGGGAAGCGCGCTATTAGTTGTATATCCTTAAATAAAGTTCTAGGTCAAGATTTACTAACACGGGTCGGTTAGTAAAATCTGCTGAGACCAGTACATGTCGTATATCGTGACTTGATCCGATGGTTTATCCCGGTGAACCATGAGTCTCGGGAGACTCGTATAGACATGTAGATGTTTATTTGATAAGACATTGAACGACTCACTGAAGGTTTCCTAATAGATGGTACACCAACGTCAATAGGAACCTTCTCGAGTTGAGCGAGCATAGTGGTCCTTCGACTTGAGATACCACAGTGGGATATATGAGTTATCATCCACACTTTGATGGCAGTCACGTCAACGATCTATTCATGATCAGACCTCCGCCTGTTCGTTGGGTGTGGACTGATGCTCATGATATCCAGTGCGTATCAAGATAGGATCCGCCAGTCCTGTGTACAGGGCATACGCATCCTCACGTGTTTGTGATCTAGTAAATCCATGGCCGTGGTATAACATCGGAAACTAGTTCCGAGTGTTATTTAGAGATCATAAATTGAAAGTCGACTGTATTATACCGAACATATTTGACGTTCTCATCTATATCTCAGGTATATTATGGATAGCATGTGACGAGGGATTATACGTATGCTATGACATCGACTTGTATAGTTTAGCGAGATTATCTGTGGTCGTCATAATCCATGAGTGGGTGGATTATGGGCACAAAATTGGATTTCGTGACGGATAAACCTAAACTTAGAGAGTCCCACAATATGAAGTGTACTCGTTGAGCACTTGGGCAACTCGATATGAATAATACGGATTATTCATAATACTTCATCGGATTAAATGAGTTAATCCGGATCGTTTAATCGTTAAACGGCAACACATGCAATTAAGGGATTTTGTCCGCTAAAAATTATTGTGTATTTATATTTGATACATAATTCGATTAGATACATATTAATTATTTGTCAAATGAGATTTTGACACATGCCATAAATATGTATATTTATTAATTAATGTAAATATAATACATATATTTATGTAAATTAATTATTTAATTATTTAATAGTTAAATAATTAAATAATTAATTTTTCCAACCTTATCCATTTATTATAATTGTTATAACAAATTGTGGATTATGATTGGAACACATGGCATGGCTTTTAATTTCACTTTATTTGTGTCTAATTTTGATTGGATAATTATAAAGTGAAATGAATATTAATTGGATTAATTTTAAAGTGACAAATTTGCCCCCCAACTTGTTACATGATTCGGTCAACCCAACATTAAAAGGAGAAGATTTGATTTTCTCTCTCTTGTCCATCATTTCTACATTGCCGAGAGCTTTCCAAAACAAATGGTTTCATGGGTTTCATTTCTTTGATGAAACAAAGTGAGGAAAGAAGAAATAAATCAAGAAACAAGCTATGGAAAAATAGCATTAAAGGTAATACTACAATCCTTAAGCTTGGAAAAATTATTTTTCTTGTTTCTTGATGATATAATGATATCTAGGGTTTGTTATTTTTCATTTAATTTGGGGCTTTTGTTTTTGATGGATGAATGGAAGTGGTTGAGGCATGTGTGAAGTAGATTAAGGAATTAATTAGTGTAATTTGTTTCCAATTTGTTCAAATTGTTGTTGGACAATAAGTTGTCATTCTAGAGTTGTTGATCCACTCTAAATAGCCTAGAATTGTTCTAGAGTTGTTCATATATGGTGGGACCACCACTTCTTTGGTGTAGGATTAATTAGATTAATCCTAGTGAAAATTTGGATTTAAGCATGAATTTTTAGCATTTTCTGTCACTGTTTCAGATCTGGAATTTTCAGTGTATATATTGATGTATTTGATGTTAAATAAATGTTTTGGATGTAATTTGGGAGTTGGAACAATTGTCGGAAAGTGTTTCCGACTTGAAATAAGCGAAAACGGCCAAAAACGGCGTTACCGGGTGGATTTTGAGCCAACCGGGTGACAACTGTGAAAACAGTGATTCCGTCACTGTTTGGGCAGCCCATGAACTGTTACGATACTTTTGGAGCTGACCTGGGCAGTTTCCATAAGTGTCGGGTAGTCGGTTCGGTCAAAAACGCATTTTAGGCAATTTTGCGGAAAAACGATTTTCGTAAAAGTTTCGCGAGTTTTCAACTATATTTATGTTAATATATGATATTAAATAAATTGGTTTAGGTAATATATGAATAAATTATTCATATTAGATATTGAATAATTTATTCGGTATTTTGAAAAAGTTTTAAAATACGATTTTGCTCGAACCCGCACTTCCGCTACGCCCCGACCCCAACAAAAATGGTATTAGAGCGGGTCTGATGCTTCATCCATTACATTATTCATGCTTGATATATGATATTTAATCCAATTTATTGTTCGCACATGCATGTAATCTAGATATGTTTCTTTACTTTACAGTTTTACGCTAATGGAAAATGTAACAAAATTTAATAGTTAAATTAAGTTATATTTTCTATAGGTAGAATTGAAATGTTTAGAAAATGATTTAGATTAAAATTCTGCATTGGATGTAGATTATAACTTCCGTAGGAAAATCCATGTGTTTTAATATGGCTGTAAAGTAATGTGTATTGGATACATGTTCCTTGGTCCGCCTTGTCAATACAGATGAAAATAATTTCCTGATGTTATAGCTGTATCGTGCCAAAGCTGTGCAGTTATGGTTGATGGTAGTTCATTTGCGCCGGTAGAACTTATATGATAAGAGACAAATTCAAGTGAAAGTGGAAATCCTGAACGTGCCAAAGCTGTCAGGACTACATCGGTAGCTTGAGTTTGTCATTGGCAAGTGAAGCCTTGATACGCCTCCCTGTGAACGTGCCAAAGCTGTCACAGCGAGAAACGATCAGGACCAAAACAATGAGTCACTGGCGAGTGATTGACAAAGAGTTGTCTACCTAATGAATATACGTTGGCGAGAACGTGCCAAAGCTGTGAGTCGAAATATATTCATGGGATCCTACTCTCATTATGGAATTCGATTTAATTATTGAATTCTCGTTGTCCGTTGGGGATTACGGTATTACGTAAAGTAATAAGAGACACTGCTGAGTTTAAAATCCATAACTTAAGCAGTGCGTAATATTTTGGAATTTACTGCTTTGTTTTCCTTTATTCTATATTGTTTATAGATTTATACTTTTAATCCACTGCATAGTATATTACTTGAATATATATATATATTTTCTGACTTTACTTATGGTTGTGTAGTTCTAGAATAGGTTCTAGAAAGACAGTAGATTTAGATATTATTAGATTAGTTAAAACCATCGGGAACTGTTGTTCCGATTTTCTTTGAAATTCAAGATGGTTTGTGACTTAGTTTCTAAGTCGCGATTAGGTAATCTAAATAGATATCTACTTTAGGATATCCTTCTAGAAAGATTAGTTTCTTATACAGTAAGAATTGACTTAAATAGTTCATGTCTCGAGATTCTTGACTGGCATTAAGAAAACCCATTTAGTATTTGTTTGTCTTTTAATGACATTTCTTAGCTTTGATGACTTTAGAAGTCGCGTGTCTGACACAGTTTGCTAATCAATTATTTGCAATTGTTGTGATTAATTGAAGGCAAATTATAAAGCTTAAGAAAAGAGATGCGTATAGTTGTGTATGAAGAATATCGATTCTCACAATACGAAAATTATAAGTATTGGATATCAGATCTCCCGTCTAGTTATTTCAGATAATGTTTAATAACTGTTTTGATATTTGATATCAGAACTTCTGACTATTGGATAGTTACTTGTTCTGTATAAACAGTTGTTACATATTTTAAGATGACTAGTTGTGTCATTAATGAAAAGATAAACATAAAGAAAAGTATTCGGTTAACTAAATGACTTAGAACTGTGCTTTATGAGTTTTTATCACAGAAACATTAGATGCTTGTTCCGTATGGTAAATGATGGTCTGATACGAGATTACACCACATATCCTTATCTATTTAATGAATATTATATTCAGGTTGTGATTAGATCTCATTTAACCAATGATCGTCATTGGACCACAAGATTTATTAAATTAATACATTGGATGTATGTGGTTTAATTAATTAATAATTTCCTTAGATAGTTTTCTTTACTCCATAACTTAGTTAATGAATTGTCATGACTTAGTTACGTGTTTCTATTAGAGAACAGTTGAACGTCTTGAATTGTTCAAGAACTGTCAATATGTTACTAATGAAACTCGGATATAATATTTTGAATAGTTCAATGATATTTTATCTGTAGTGTTGAAAACTGTATCTTTAGAAATTCATTGCGTGTCTTTGAATTGTTCGAAGATGTTTGATTTGATCAAACACATGAATTTAAGGCAATTAAGTTCTAAAGTTATTTAATGAATATGATTCTTACTCAGTATTAAACTTCCACGATTCCATTTTGATGGAATTGATCAGTGGGAGTTATCGAATCTTATATGATTTGATTCGTAGATATTGAGTGTTACCGAATTATTTTTCAATACTCTTGGGGTTATGCTCCTGTAACGCTAATTTCGTCTCTTTAATTTAGGTTCCATTCATTTCTACAAATATATATATATATATGATATGTATAGGTAGAAAATTCGAATCTTAAAAAGTTTGAGATTTGAAACTTTCATTTGTATAATGGTTATATAATTGAATGTAATTGTGCCTCGGAGGTATGAGTGGTAGGGTTTTTCATTTATTCTATTTAATAGAATATTGTATTCTATTTAATAGAATATCTTTTCTATGATCCCGAGTAATAAAATTGTTTTATTATTTGGTATGTTAACATTGGATGTTGACGATTGCAGAAAGGACTTGACTTAGTGAAGTCAAATGTGAGAATGATAAACTGTAATGGAACTACGTAATTAATAAGATGAAAAGACCCTTAGACAACTTCCGTATAAGTCTAATAGGATGTCAGAATTATTTACAAAGTATTTGATACTTAATGATTCTGATGTTTTCTTATCGAAGAAAATTATCCTATAATTCATAATGCGAGCGATATTTGATATCGATTTCGGAACTTGACATTGAACCATAGATCTAAAATTTTTCATGGCTTACTACGATCAAGTTTTGAACTTGATTAAGTTTTCGTTATGAATAGTTCATAAAATGTGCAAATTATTTACGCAGCAAAAACGAAGTAGGCTTGATAAAGGTTTGACCTTTATAGTATGACAATGAGAAAGGTTATACTCAGTAGTCTATTGTAGATTCTGAGAAAACTTGTCTCTAGTTGCACTAATTGAATAATTAAAGATCTATTGGTTAATGTTGATATTAAATTGTGTATTTTGGCTAAAGAATGCAAAATGGCGTTCTTGAGCGATTTCTTCGAATGATAGATCCGTCGTGATTTCTTTGTTTGAAGAATTCATTCTAGAATGGCCCTAGTGTTTGTATTCTGCTAAGATCACTGTTTGATATACTAACTTATAGAGCCTATTGTAGACTCGGGTAAATTTTCCGGAAATTCGTGCTATCTGTTTTTTATATTAGTCAGATTGTCTGATTTTATCGAAATATAGAGAATACGTATTTATCAGTAGGGTCAGTGGGATCGTACAAATTTTCTTTCTATTATTATATATCCTTAAGTCTTATTTTCTCCGTGAAAATAGTGGGAGCAGTCTCTATTATATTTGATATAAATTTTTATAAAAGATATAAAACTAAGAGACTTGTGAGATATTCCCATTAGTCGCATATTAGATATAATCTAATAAAAGACACAGTAAGACTATCTGTATGACAGTTAGTATAATCGTTTGACAGTTAACATGTCTTTTATATATATAGTATACATCTTTCGTAGAGGATGATTCTTTTGTCGAAAGATATATTGATTGGAATGTCTAATCAATCTTATGCATCATATGATGATGGCGTATCGAATACTATATTATGTGCGATTAAAGATATCAATTTAATTGTAATTGTTACAAGTTATTTTGATATGCTGCAGACCATATGATGGTTCTAGAAACAAGTTATTTGTGATCTTTGAGATACTAAGAACGAGTTTCTTATTCATGGAGAATTTAGTCAGCAACCATAAGGTCAGATTAGTTTTGATTTTAATTATGACATTAGATGGTCTATGTCATATAAAGTCAGAAAAGATGTAGTGAGAGTGTCACTATTGATTCTACTGAACTAGTGGAATCAGTTGTAACTTATGAAGTTTTGACTTATGAAGTTGCAAAGTGACCTCATTGATTAGAAGTCTTCGTATTAGTGTAGTGTTTACAGTTGTCTTATAGTATTTTGGATTTGATCTCTAAATACATAGATAACTGAGTAGCTATAGCACAATACTAATATAGCATCTGAGTCATATTGATGTGGAATTTAATTCTACAAAATATGAATGATGTTGGCGTAGGAAAACGGTTGGGTTTGTTTGACATACTCGATTTGTTAAAGCAGACTTACTTGTTGGTGCCTACCCTTTGAGTGCTGGTGAGCTCTTGAGGGCCATGAGTATGCGATACACATTGAGAAGTGTATATGATACCATGGATAAACACTAGAGCAAGTGGGAGAAATTGTTAGGGTTGGTGCTCTGAGTGCCAATCCGGATCGTATTTGTGTTCGATTCATTAATACGAGCGGTTTAATTTTCCATAATATTACTAATTTTACTGGTAGCACCCTTGTCTTTTATATATTTATTCGATCTAATTTGATTACGATTAGATCGAAACTGAATCTGGTTCAGTGATACGTGTATATTAGACAAAGACCCTAGGATTTACAGTATAGTGCGCAGTTACAACATAGTTTGTAATTGACATTGGGAAGCGCGCTATTAGTTGTATATCCTTAAATAAAGTTCCTGGTCAAGATTTGCTAACACGGGTCGGTTAGTAAAATCTGCTGAGACCAGTACATGTCGTATATCGTGACTTGATTCGATGGTTTATCCCGGTGAACCATGAGTCTCGGGAGACTCGTATAGACATGTATATGTTTATTTGATAAGACATTGAACGACTCACTGAATGTTTCCTAATAGATGGTACACCAACATCAATAGGAACCTTCTCGAGTTGAGCGAGCATAGTGGTCCTTCGACTTGAGATACCACAGTGGGATATATGAGTTATCATCCACACTTTAATGGCAGTCACGTCAACGATCTATTCATGATCAGACCTCCGCCTGTTCGTTGGGTGTGGACTGATGCTCATGATATCGAGTGCGTATCAAGATAGGATCCGTCAGTCCTGTGTACAGGGCATAGGCATCCTCACGTGTTTGTGATCTAGTAAATCCATGGCCGTGGTATAACATCGAAAACTAGTTCCGAGTGTTATTTAGAGATCATAAATTGAAAGTCGACTGTATTATACCGAACAGATTTGACGTTCTCATCTATATCTCAGGTATAATACGGATAGCCTGTGACGGAGGGATTATACGTATGCTATGACATCGACTTGTATAGTTTAGCGAGATTATCTGTGGTCGTCATAATCCATGAGTGGGTGGATTATGGACACGAAATTGGATTTCGTGACGGATAAACTTAAACTTAGAGAGTCCCACAATATGAAGTGTATTCGTTGAGCACTTGGGCAACTCGATATGAATAATACAGATTATTCATAATACTTCATCGGATTAAATGAGTTAATCCGGATCGTTAATCGTTAAACGACAACACATGCAATTAAGGGATTTTGTCCGCTAAAAATTATTGTGTATTTGTATTTGATACATAATTCGATTAGATACATATTAATTATTTGTCAAATGAGATTTTGACACATGCCATAAATATGTGTATTTATTATTTAATGTAAATAAAATACATATATTTATGTAAATTAATTATTTAATTATTTAATAGTTAAATAATTAAATAATTAAATTTTCCAACCTTATCCATTTATTATAATTGTTATAACAAATTGTGGATTATGATTGGAACACATGGCATGGCTTTTAATTTAACTTTATTTGTGTCTAATTTTGATTGGATAATTATAAAGTGAAATGAATATTAATTGGATTAATTTTAAAGTGACAAATTTGCCCCCCAACTTGTTACATGATTCGGTCAACCCAACATTAAAAGGAGAAGATTTGATTTTCTCTCTCTTGTCCATCATTTCTGCATTGCCGAGAGCTTTCCAAAACAAATGGTTTCATGGGTTTCATTTCTTTGATGAAACAAAGTGAGGAAAGAAGAAATAAATCAAGAAACAAGCTATGGAAAAATAGCATTAAAGGTAATACTACAATCCTTAAGCTTGGAAAAATTATTTTTCTTGTTTCTTGATGATATAATGATATCTAGGGTTTCTTCTTTTTCATTTAATTTGGGGCTTTTATTTTTTGATGGATGAATGGAAGTGGTTGAGGCATGTGTGAAGTAGATTAAGGAATTAATTAGTGTAATTTGTTTCCAATTTGTTCAAATTGTTGTTGGACAATAAGTTGTCATTCTAGAGTTGTTGGTCCACTCTAAATAGCCTAGAATTGTTCTAGAGTTGTTCATATATGGTGGGACCACCACTTCTTTGGTGTAGGATTAATTAGATTAATCCTAGTGAAAATTTGGATTTAAGCATGAATTTTTAGCATTTTCTGTCACTGTTTCAGATCTGGAATTTTCAGTGTATATATTGATGTATTGATGTTAAATAAATGTTTTGGATGTAATTTGGGAGTTGGAACAATTGTCGGAAAGTGTTTCCGACTTGAAATAAGCGAAAACGGCCAAAAACGGCGTTACCGGGTGGATTTTGAACCAACCGGGTGACAGCTGTGAAAACAGTGATTCCGTCACTGTTTGGGCAGCCCATGAACTGTTACGATACTTTTGGAGCTGACCTGGGCAGTTTCCATTAGTGTCGGTAGTCGGTTCGGTCAAAAACGCATTTTAGGCAATTTTGCGAAAAAACGATTTTCGTAAAAGTTTCGCGAGTTTTCAACTATATTTATGTTAATATATGATATTAAATAAATTGGTTTAGGTAATATATGAATAAATTATTCATATTAGATATTGAATAATTTATTCGGTATTTTGAAAAAGTTTTAAAATACGATTTCGCCCGAACCCGCACTTCCGCTGCGCCCCGACCCCAACATAATCAAGGTCCAAGATGCTTATGATTCTACTCATGCATATGAATGATATATAAATTCATGTTAATGAGGAAGTTAAAAGCATTTACTTATATCCTAAGTGAATCTAACGATTCGAACATATGCTGCGAAGTTTATAAAGCGGCAACAAAAGCATAGATACGGCTGAGTTTATCGGCACATTCAAACCCTATTAGGAACACCTAGTACAAGTCATGTTTATAACATCATTAAACGACAACAACTATGCTTCCCTTCAACCCTTAGTTTCGAGCATGAGACCCATTTCTCAAACTTGGTAATTCTAATCAATTCAATGCATAATCCATGTCATAGCTCTATATAAGCACAGGTAAGCATTTTAATTAGCTCAAACATGCAAAATAATTCTAAGTTTTCCATGGTTTCAAAATTAGGAATTTGAAATTTCAGGCTAAGGGTTGTAAAATCAATGGAGTAAGAAATGGAGACTTACTGAACCTTGAACATTGCTTGAAGAAGCAACAAAATTAACGCTTGATTAGCAAATTGGCATGAACAAGAGGAGGGAAACTTGTTGTGTTGTAATGTGTGTGTGTAATTTCATGAGGGGCTGAAGAAGAAAATAAAATAGGGACTCAAATTATTTAAGTCACAAATGAAAGATTTTTTGTGATTAAAATATTAATATAAATTTGGCATATGATAAAATTGTGGTGCAAATCATGTAGTAGTGCAAAATAGGAAGAAACATGCTCCATTTAGATGTAGTTTTGGTCCAAATTTACACACATGTATAACATGAAATTTGCAGGTCTATGTATTAGTTTTTCGACGGTACAAAGATCACTGAAAAATAGACATATTTAGCTCAAGTTATGGCCGAAATATCAAGGGTTGTCCATGAATGTAATTTTAATAAATAAGTACTAAAACTGTAAGAATTTTATTGGGATTCAGAAAAAAATTCTACGAATACGAACTCGCTCATGCATGATTTTATGTTAGATAATGTTAGGGTTGGTGCTCCGAGTGCCAATCCGGATCGTATTTATGTCCGATTCATAAATACGAGCAGTTCGTTTTTCCATAACATTACTAATTTTAGTGGTAGCACCCTTGTCTTATACACTTATTCGATCTAATCTGATTACGATTATATCGAAACTGAATCTGGTTCAGTGATACGTGTATATTAGACAAAGACCCTAGGATTTACAATATAGTGCGCAGTTACAACGTAGTTTGTAATTGACATTGGGAAACGCACTATTAGTTGTATATCCTTAAATAAAGTTCCTGGTCAAGATTTACTAACACGGGTCGGTTAGTAAAATCCGCTGAGACCAGTACATGTCGTATATCGTGACTTGGTCCGATGGTTTATCCCAGTGAACCATGAGTCTCGGGAGACTCGTATAGACATGTAGGTGTTTATTTGATAAGACACTGAACGACTCACTGAAGGTTTCCTAATAGATGGTACACCAACGTCAATAGGAACCTTCTCTAGTTGAGCGAGCATAGTGGTCCTTCGACTTGAGATACCACAGTGGGATATGTGAGTTATCCTCCACACTTTGATGGCAGTCACGTCAACGATCTATTCATGATCAGACCTCCGCCTGTTCGTTGGGTGTGGACTGATGCTCATGATATCCAGTGCGTATCAAGATAGGATCCGTCAGTCCTGTGTACAGGGTATAGGCATCCTCACGTGTTTACGATCTAGTAAATCCATGGCCGTGGTATAACATCGGAAACTAGTTCCGAGTGTTATTTAGAGATCGTAAATTGAAAGTCGACTGTATTATACCGAACGGATTTGACGTTCTGATCTATATCCCAGGTATAATACGGATGGCCTGTGACGGAGGGATTATACGTATGCTATGACCTCGACTTGTATAGTTTAGCGAGATTATCTGTGGTCGTCATAATCCATGAGTGGGTGGATTATGGACACAAAATTAGATTTCGTGACGGATATACCTAAACTTAGAGAGTCCCACAATATGAAGTGTACTCGTTGAGCACTTGGGCAACTCGATATGAATAATACATATTATTCTTAATACTTCACCGGATTAAATGAGTTAATCCGGATCTCTTAATCGTTAAACGATAACACATGCAATTAGGAATTTTTGTCCGCTAATAATTTTTTTGTATTTGTATTTGATACATAATACGATTAGATACACATTAATTATTCGTCAAATGAGATTTTGACGCATGCCATAAATATATGTATTTGTTATTTACTGTAAATAACAAATACATATATATAATAATTACATTAATTAATTATTTGGATATTTAATTGTTAAATATTGAATTATTAATTAATAAACTTTTTCATAAAAGTTATGGAATGTGTTTAATTATTATTGGTACATTTGGTTTGTTTAATATATGCTTTATGTGTATTGATTTAATTGGATTACATAAAGCTATGTTATTAATTTGATTAATAAGAAAAATGGACAAAATTGCCTCCCTATTCCTATTCACTAAGTCGGTCACTTTCTTTTCAAAAAAGGGGAACTTTTTCGTCTTCATTTTGCCAAGCTTGATGACCGACCAAACCAGAAACAGTCCCAAACAACATGGTTTAATGAAATCATGAAGAAAAGTGAAGAAAGACAAGAAAAGCTTAAGGATTTTTGGAGATTAAAGGTAATCTATTTTCCTTGAGCTTAGAAAATTGCTTTACTTGTTCTTGTGCTCTTAGAACATGTCTAGGGATTCTTTACTTACTGAATTTTGGGGCTTTGTGGTTTGGTGAATGAATTGGAGGTGATTGAAGCATGTGTGAAGTGATTTGGACATTATTATTGTAATATTTGTTCAAATTATTCATTTGATGAATTGTTGCTATTCTAGAGTTATTAAACCACTCTAATATAACCTAGAATTGTTCTAGAGTGCCTCATGTGTGGTTACTTTGGTTGGTGTTATGGATTAATTTGATTGATCTTGAAAATTGGATTTTAAAGTATGAAATTGGCATTTTCTGTTCTGCTGATCAGATTTGGTAAAACTGGAAGTTGTGTCATGTTTTTGATGTCTTATGAATGTAATGAATGTATTTTGGGAGTTGGCATAATTTCCGGAAAGTGTTTCGGAATTGAAATAAGCGAAAACGGCCAAAAACGGCGTTACCGGGTGGATTTTGAGCCAACCGGGTGACGGCTGTGAAAACAGTGATTCCGTCACTGTTCGGGCAGCCCATGAACTGCCTCGACACTATTGGAGCTGACCTGGGCAGTTTCCATAAGTGTCGGGTAGTCGGTTCGGTCAAAAACGCGTTTTAGGTAATTTTGCGGAAAAACAGTTTTCGTAAAAGTTTCGCGAGTTTTCAACTATATTTATATTAATATATGATATTAAATAAATTGGTTTAGGTAATATATGAATAAATTATTCATATTAGATATTGAATAATTTATTCGGTATTTTGAAAAGTTTTAAAATACGATATCGCCCGGACCCGCGCTTCCGCTGCGCCCAATACCCAAAACACCAACAAAAATGGTATCAGAGCGGGTCTGATGCTTCATCCATTACATTTTTCATGCTTGATATATGATATTTAATCCAATTTTAATGTTCGCACATGCTAGGAATCTAGATATGTTTCTTAACTATTCGGTTCTACGCTAACGAATGTGTAACGAAAATTTAATTGTTAAATTAAGTTATATTTTATATAGGTAGAATTGGAATATTTAGAAAATGATTTAGATTAAAATTCTGCATTTGATGTAGATTAAAACTTCCGTAGGAAAATCCCCGCTTTTAAATATGGCTGTAAAGTAACGTGTATTGGATACTTGTTTCTTGGTCCGCCTTGTCAGTACGGATGCAAATGATTTCCCGATGCTATAATTGTATCGTGCCAAAGCTGTGCAGTTATGGCGGATGGTAGTTCATTTGCGCCGGTAGAACTTATATGATAAGAAACAAATTCAAGTGAAAGTGGAAATCCTGAACGTGCCAAAGCTGTCAGGACTACATCGGTAGCTTGAGTTTGTCATTGAAAAATGTAGCCTTGATACGCCTCCCTGTGAACGTGCCAAAGCTGTCACAGCGAGAAACGGTCATGACCAAAACCAGGAGTCACTTGTGAGTGATTGACAATGAGTTGTTTACCTAATGAATATACGTAGGCGAGAACGTGCCAAAGCCGTGAGTCGAAATATATTCATGGGATCCTACTCTCACTATGGAATTCGATTTAATTATTGAATTCCCGTTGTCCGTTGGGGATTACGGTATTACGTAAAGTAGTGGGAAACACTGCTGAGTTTAAAATCCATAACTTAAGCAGTGTGTAATTTTGTGGAAAATTCTGCTTCGTTTTCTTTTTATTCTATATTGTTTATAGAATTATGCTTCTAATCCACTACATGTCTATTATTAGAATATGTTTTCTGACTTTACTTATGGTTGCATAGTTCTAGAATAGGTTCTAGAAAGACCGTAGACTTATATATTGTTAGATTAGATGAAACCATTGGAACTGTTGTTCCGATTTTCTTTTGAAAATCAATGGTTTGTGACTTAGTTTCTAAGTCACGTTAGGTAATCTAAATAGATATTTGTGTTTAGATATGATAATCTAGTTAGAATTGTTTCTTATGCATAAAAGAATTGACTTGAATAGTTCATGTCTCGAGATTCTTGACTGGCATAAGAAAATCCCTTTAGTATTTGTTTATCTTTAATGATGTTTCTTGGTTTTTAGTGACTTTTAGAAGTCACGTGTCTGACACAGTTTGCTAATCAATTATTTACGATCGTTGTGAATAATTGAACGCAAATTATAAAGCTTAAAGAAATGAGATGTGTATAGTTGTGTATAAAGAATTTTGATTCTCGCAATACGACAACTGTAGGTATTGGATACCGGATCTCCCGTCTAGTTAATTAAAATAATGTTTAATAACTGTTTTGATATTTGATATCGGAATTTGTGACTATTGGATAGTTACTTGTTCTGTTTAAACAGTTGTTACATATTTTAAAGCGACTAGTTGTGTCATTAATGAAAAGATAAACATAAAGAAAAGTATTCGGTAAACTAAATGACTTAGAACTATGCTTTATGAGTTTTTATCACAGAAGCATTAGATGCTTGTTCCGTATGGTAAAGGATGGTCTGATACGAGATCACACCACATATCCTTATCTATTTAATGAATATTGTTCAGGTTGTGATTAAATCTCATTTAACCAATGATCGTCATTGGACCACCAATTTATTAAACTAATACATTGGATGTGTGTAGTTTGATGAATTAATAATTGCCTTTGATAGTTTTCTATGCTCCGTAACTTAGGTAATGATTTGTCATGACTTAGTTACATGTTTCTAGTAGAGAACATGTTGAACGTCTTGAATTTTTCAAAGACTTTCATTATGTCTCTGATGAAACGTAAATAGAATTTTTTTAATGGTTCAAAGATATTATATTTGAAGTGTTGAAAACTATAAAATTCATAATGAGTCTTTGAATTGTTCGAAGATGTTTGATATGATCAAACACATGAATTTATGGCAATTAGTTCTAAAGTTATTTAATGAATTTGATTCTTGCTTGATATTAAACTTTCGCGATTCCATTGTGATGGATTGGTAAGTGGGAGTTCTCGAATCTTATATGATTTGATTCGTTGATATTGAGTTTACCGAATTAGTTTTCGATACTCTTGGGGTTATGCTCCAGAAACACTAATTTATCTCTTTAATTTAGGTTCCATTCGTTTCTACGGATACATATATGATATGTATAGTTGAAAATTCGAATCTTAAAAAGTTTGAGATTTGAAATTTTCGTTTGTATAATGGTTATATAATTGAATATACTTGTGCCTCAGAGGTATAAGTGAAAGTTTATCATTTATTCTATTTAATAGAATATTGTATTCTATTTGATAGAATATCTTTTCTATGATCCCGAGTAATGAAATTATTTTGTCATTTGATGGTTGACATTGGATGTTGACAATTGTAGAAAAGATTTGACTTTGTGAAGTCAAATGAGAGAGTGATAAACTGTAATGGAACTATATAATTAATAAGATGAAATGACCCTTAGACAATTTCTGTATAAGTTTAATAGGATGTCAGAATCATTTACAAAGTATCTGATACTTAATGGTTCTTATGTTTTCTTATCGAAGAAAATTATCCTATAACTTATAGTGGGAGCGATATTTGATATCGATTTCGGAAATTAGCATTGAAATCTAAGATTGTTCATGGCTTACGACGATCAAGTTTTGAACATGATTAAGCTTTCGTTATGAATTGTTCATAAAATGTGTAAATTGTTTACGCAGCGAAAGCAAAGTGAGCTTGATAAAGGTTTGACCTTTATAGTGTGACAATGAGAAATGTTATGCTCAGAAGTCTATTGTAGATTCTGAGGAAACTTGTATCTAGTCGCACTGATTGGACAATTAAGGATCTATTGGTTAATATTGATATTAAACTGTATTTTGACTAAAGAATGCAAAATGGCGTTCTTGAGTGTTTTCTTTGAATGAGAGATCCGTCGTGATTTCTTAGTTTGAAGAGTTCATTCTAGAATGGCCCTAGAGTTTGTATTCTGCCAAGATCACCGTTTGATATTCTAACTTACAGAGCCTATTGTAGACTCAGATAAGCTTTTTGGAATTATGTGTTCTCTGTTTTTGATATCAGTCAGATTGTCTGGTTTTATCGAAGTATAGAGAATACGTATTTGTCAGTAGGGTCAGTGGGAGCGTACAAATTTCTTTCTAGTATTATATATCCTAAGTCTTATTTTCTCCGTGGAAGCAGTGGGATTAGTCTCTGATATATCTGATATAAAGTTTTATATATGATATAAAACTAAGAGACTTATGAAAGACTCTCATTAATCACATATTAGATATGATCTAATAAAGGACACAACGAGACTATCTGTATGACAGTTAATGTAACTGTTTGACAGTTAATGTGTCTTTTATGTATATAGTATTCATCTTTCGTAAAGGATGATTCCTTTATCGAAAGAAAGATTGATTGAAATGTCTAGTCAATCTTATGCATCATAGGATGATGGCATGATGAATACCATATTATGTGCGATTATAGATATCAATTTAATTGTAATTGTTACGAGTTATTTTGATTTGCTGCAGACCATATGATGGATCTTGAAACATGTTCTTTGCGATCTTTGAGATATTAAGAACGAGTTTCTCATACTTGGAGAAGTTAGTCAGCAACCATAAGGTCAGATTAGTTTTGATTCTAATTATGACATTAGATGGTCTATGTCATATAAAGTCAGAAAAGATGCAGTGGGAGTGTTACCATTGATTCTATTAATCTAGTGGAATCAGTTGCAACTTATGAAGTATTGACTTATGAAGTTTGCAAAGTGACCTCATAGATTAGAAGTTTTCGTATTAGTGTAGTGCTTGCGGTTGTCTGCAAAGTATTTGGATTCGATCTCTAAATACATAGACAACTTAGTAGCTATAGCACAATACTGAAATAGCATCTGAGTCATATTGATGTGGAATTTGGATTCTACAAAATATGGATGCTAGTTAAGGAAAACGGTTGGGTGGGTTTGTTGGACAGACTCAATTTGTTAAAGCAGGCTTACTTGTTCTTGCCTACCTCTTGAGTGCTGGTGAGCTCTTGAGGGCCATGAGTATGCGATACATATGAGATGTGTTATAGGATACCATGGATTGAGTGGGAAGTGGGAGGTGAGAAATTGTTAGGGTTGGTGCTCCGAGTGCCAATCCGGATCGTATTTATGTCCGATTCATAAATACGAGCAGTTCATTTTTCCATAACATTACTAATTTTAGTGGTAGCACCCTTGTCTTTTATACACTTATTCGATCTAATCTGATTACGATTATATCGAAACTGAATCTGGTTCAGTGATACGTGTATATTAGACAAAGACCCTAGGATTTACAATATAGTGCGCAGTTACAACGTAGTTTGTAATTGACATTGGGAAGCGCACTATTAGTTGTATATCCTTAAATAAAGTTCCTGGTCAAGATTTACTAACACGGGTCGGTTAGTAAAATCCGCTGAGACCAGTACATGTCGTATATCGTGACTTGGTCCGATGGTTTATCCCAGTGAACCATGAGTCTCGGGAGACTCGTATAGACATGTAGGTGTTTATTTGATAAGACACTGAACGACTCACTGAAGGTTTCCTAATAGATGGTACACCAACGTCAATAGGAACCTTCTCGAGTTGAGCGAGCATAGTGGTCCTTCGACTTGAGATACCACAGTGGGATATATAAGTTATCCTCCACACTTTGATGGCAGTGATGAGCGGAAAATATATCAATATTTACCGCCCATTTTACTTAATATTTTGTTTAGTTTCTCGGGTTTGATGAACTTTTTGATGTGTTTTAGTTTATTTTGCAAATAAAATAATATCGGGTCTCAATGAAATCATTTAGGATGAAATATGGGTCAAATAATGGCAATTATTGGACTTGATATTTTAATTTTGGAGATTGGAAACTTGAAAGGGCGTTTTGACGAAGTGCAGTTTTGGAAATTCCAGTTTTGCGCATCTGTCGTATTTTGGGCATAACGTTTTACTCAGATATCGGATTGAGCTGATTCAAGTTCCAGATTAAAGAAGACTCAAAGATCGACAACTTTGAAAGACAAAATAATTTCGAATTCTGAAGATTTCATGCCCGAAATTGATGAACCATCCAGAAGTGTGTATTGTGTAATTATTAAAGTCACTTTCAATCATTTTCAAAGCAAAAAATAAATTAATAAATAAATAATAATAAAATCAAATCATCACCAAACATGATAAGAGATTAGTGGAGCAATTAATAATGGATTTGGTGGAGCAATTAGTGGAGCAATTAGTGGAGCAATTAATAATTGATTTGGTG
The DNA here is from genome assembly GCA_019454045.1 of Zanthoxylum bungeanum. Taxonomy (NCBI): domain Eukaryota; kingdom Viridiplantae; phylum Streptophyta; class Magnoliopsida; order Sapindales; family Rutaceae; genus Zanthoxylum; species Zanthoxylum bungeanum. The sequence continues at coordinate 166,011 of SKCR01030775.1, forward strand.
GATGATTTGATGGAGGCAAAATTTTGCCTATAAATACCAAGTCATTTCATTTGTAAAATTCATACTTTCTTCTAAGGAATTCCTTAAGAATACTAAGAAGATTGTATCTTGTTTGTTTATTTATAGCTTTTAGTAATTAAATTCCGCTTTCGCACTTTCTTTTCTTTACTTTTCAGTTTTTACTTTCCGCAATTTACTTTTATGCACAGTACTTTTCTTTCTTTAATTTTCAGCAATTTACTTTCAGCAATTTACTTTCAGCATTTACTTTCAGCAATTTACTTTTCAGCTTTTACTTTATGTCTTTTACTTTTCAGCATTTTTATTTTATGTCTTTTATTTTTAAGTTTTTACTAGCCCTAGTTATGTGTTAGTTATCTGCGGTTGTGATGAATTCTAATATCACCGGTTTATAAGGGGTTATTTTATAGTTTGGGTAATTTAAAGGTTTACTTATTAAGTCTTAAGCTTAATGCTTCTTGTTGTCTGATCACCAATAAGATTGATGTGGTAAATCTAAAATGAACTAGACATAGGGATTTTAGGTTTCAGCCTTAGACTTAATAGCCCACGATCTTCCTTGAGGATAGATAACCCTTTAATAGATTTCCTTACATGATAGACATATACCTGTCGGGCGGGGGTAGCCATAATTGGAAATTAAACTTAATGAATCCAGATAATTTGGTTGACATAGACATATGGTTCAATTGGGTTAAACTGGGTATTTGCGTCTGACCATCGACAGAGGCTTTTGCATAATTTAGTGTTCCAGGTTAGTAAACTGATTTATTACACAAACATAAAATAATCACTTCATCTTTTAAAAGATATTAGAATGATTCACAACCCTAGATCTTTGTGTCTTTTGTTATTTTCCTTAGTATTTTCTTTTGTCTTTTTATTTATTTATTTATTGTGCAAAACCACATTCAACCAATCAAACAATCATTCTCTTCTCCATTTAATTAGATATTTGTAAATAAATAGATTCAATAATTAATAACAACAATAGGAATTAAGTCCTCGTGGGATCGATATTTTTATACTACTTGAACGATACGTGCGCTTGCGTTATACGTGTGTGTTTACGCCGGTCAAGTTTTTGGCGCCGTTGCCGGGGACTTATATTTCTTGAGTTGTTAATTTTGAAGCTATCTAATTTACTTGTATCTATTTTCTTTATTTTTATCTGTAATTTTTATTTCTTTCTTTTTCAGGTGGTTGAAAAATGGAACACTACTGGGAGATTGAGAGATCACGAGCTTTACAAGAAGATACACCCCACATTTGGGAGCAACAGTCCGGTTTTCTGAGGCCTGTTGTCCAACCCAACAATTATCACTGGATGCCAGAACCAATCAATTCCACATTTGCTCAAAAGAACGAAATGGGGAGAGTGTAATATGTGATGGTAACCACCCGAGCGATCAATGTATATACCTTTCAGAGTGGCAAAATTTTCAGAATCATTCAAAGTATGAAAAACCATCACATTTTCCATCTTATCCACCATCCATATGCGATTTTCATCAACAACCAGAACCATCAGAGGAAGATCAGTTATTAAAGATGCTCAAAGATATGTTCGAGAAACAAAAGTTGGATGCAATGCTTGAAACAAGCCAGAAACAATTTGAAAGTATTCAGAGACAATCAGAATTCATTCAGAGGATGACAGATCAAATGAGACAATTCACAGAAAACCAGAACTACATACCTCAAGAACCAGTTTCAGATGACACTGATGAAGCCTTCGAGTACCAATCATTTCGCAATGACACTTCAACAGAGGAGGAGGTTGAGAGGTATCAACAACCAGAGGTATCAGTTCAGGAGCCCAACCAGCAAAGTCTCAATTTGATTTTTATTATTCTGACTCTGACGATGATGAAGCTGAGTTGTTAGTACCAATTGAACCAACAAAGGATGATGAAACTTTTCAACCTCAAAATGAAGATCTTGGAGATGCTTTGCACAAATGTTTGAAGAAGATCTACTTGAGCCAATCATTTCACCCAGATCAGAGGATGAAGACCTAAAATCTAACATTTCTTTTCATTCTCAGGTTGACAATTTTGAAACATGTATTCACAGATGACAGATGAAGAGCTGAATACAAAAATTTTAAAAGACATCTGTGAAGAAAAGGTGAAGCAAGAAGCAGAGCAAATGGAGGAGCAAATGTCTGACCTTAATGAGGATCCAGAGCATTCAGGAGAAACATCGCTGTTTTGGGGAGTACAAATTAAAGATATCAACCAGAAGCTTGACAGAATGGAACTCCCATTCCAAGTCAAGCACCATACGAGACCTCCTGATTTTCTTTCTTTCTTTGCAGGAACCACTGGAATAACAAGGAGCAAAAAGGTGGCACGAGCACTGAATGAGACAAAACTCTTTTTGCCACTGTACCGTTGGAAGAGACCCTTCAAAAGCAACGCTCACGGGATTGTCTTTAATTGAACATCCAAAACGACATTGAAACCTCCTTAACATATGAATTTCAGTCACGTCTGGCTGAAGACGAAAAATTTAGCGCTAGCAGGGAGGCAACCCATGCAATTTGTTGTAATTTGTTTTCATATTTTGTGTGAACTTTTTAATTTTGTGTGTTATTTTTGTAGGGAAAGGCACAAACGAAGCATTTTAAGACAGAAGGAATTGTGTTTGGCAATCAAAGATGAGAAACAATTCATTAGCGATGGCTGAATAAGGAATGAAATCTTGAGACACATCCTAATGAATTTATACTAAGCGAGTGGCGTATTGCATACACAATTCCGTTGCCTTAATTATTGTTTTGATTCGCTTTTCTATTGTAATTATCTTTATTTTCGTAGACATGATCCAGACTTTTTGACCTTTCACGATCTCTTTTGTTGTTTAGCTAACAATCGTCCTTTGGAAGATATTAGTGCTATTATTACTCACCCTTTTCAGGTACTATAAATTTTTCCCGTCATTGCACTTTTGAAGGCATCCAGAGTTGAAAAAGAAATACAAAAAAATATATATATATGGAAGCCACTTCAAGAAGACGAGTTGAAAACATCTGTGTGTTTTGCGGTAGTACTTTGGTACTAACCGCAATACATAGAAGCAGCACAGAATTGGGTCGAGTCTTAGCTGCAAGGAATATGCACTTAATATATGGCGGAGGCAATCTCGGACTTATGGGGATCATTTCAAAGGCCGTACAGGAAGGAGGCAGTCACGTTTTGGGAATCATCCCAAAACCCTTGGCAGAGGCAAATCTTATTGGATCATCAAACGGAGAGGAACTGATCGTGCCAGGTATGTCTGAACGACTGGTAGAAATGATTAATCGTGCCGATGCTTTTATTGCTTTGCCAGGTGGCTTGGGCACATTGGAGGAAATTTTTATAGTACTATCTTGGGCGAACCTGAACATACACCAGAAACCGCTTGGACTGTTTAATGTTGATGGATTTTATGATTTTCTTTGTGTGTTTCTTGATGATGCTCGGAGAAATGGGTTCGTGTCAAAACCTTTGAAAGAACTCCTCTTCACTGCCAGAACTGCTCCGGATCTAATAGACCAACTCATAACCTATGAACCACAAGTTGACCATATCCTTTCAAAGATAAATTGGTCCGAGGACGATCGTGGTAAGAGGCGTCGAATTAATCTGGATCTTAACCTTTAATTTCCTATAGAATTTCAGCTAACCAGGTATTATTTTCTAAACTCTTCTTCTACTGTTTAAGACATTGAGGACAATGTCTCATTTAGGTTTGGGGGAGGGAATTAGTTGATCAGTACCTTGTTTTTAGTTTGTGTGTTGTTTTTATTTTTAGTCCAAAATTTTTCGAAAAATACAAAAAAAAATTGAAAATTTTTCAAAAATTACAAAAAAATTTTGCGTTTTTGTGTTTTTATTTTGACTAAAAAGGTGAAATTGGTAAGAGATAGCTGAGTAAGGAGTTTCCACTCCTGAGACGTATCTCAAACCTATTTCGGAACAAGTTAATTTTTGTTTATTTCATTTTAAATTATTTAATTTGTGAATTCTCCTTAAAACTGACTAAAATGAATCTTCATATGTTCAGTTAGCAGATATTATCAACATATATAGTAACATACGGACATGAGCTAAAATTGAAAAGTTTGTAATATTCAGTGCTCTAGTTTAATTGGAGGAAACATCTCAAAAAGCAATGGAGTAAAAAAAAAAAAAACGTCCGAGATCCGAGTTATTAAGTCTGTAAGGGTGTTTTAACACCTAGTGCCCTAAAACCAACTGGTTTGGGAGTCACTGGCCCAACACTCGCTACATGGATCAAAGATGCTGCAAAAATATATATATCTGAAGTCTGAGTAATTAAGTCCGTAGGGGTGTCTTAACACCTGGTGCCCTAAAGCCAACTGGTTTGGGAGCCACCGACCTAACACTCGTTACATAGATGGAAGGTATAGTATATAAATAAAAAATAAAAAAAAAAATCAAAGAAAAAAATTAGAAAAATGAAAAAAAAATTATTCCATTGCTGCAAAAAGTGTGAATTCTGATAAAACTTTAGGACAAAAATATTACTCTCTTATCAACTGCACTTATGACTGTTGTGGGCAAAAATGAGTTGATTAATATTTTGTTGGCTGTGTATATGGAGAATGGTAAAAATAATCGGAGAATTTACTTATTCGGTAATTTAGAATGAAACAAAACAACTAGTAACTTGGAGTAGAAGTTTCACCTGATTAGTCATTAACATCTTTATTCTCTTTTCGCTTGTCTTTTTGCTTTTGTGTGCATTAGTTTCACTACCTTTTTACTTTTATAAAATGTTTGTGGGTATCATTGCTGTAAACCCTCACGAGACTACAACTCGTCCACTAGGGACACCTAGGGGTTTAAAGGCTTGTTGCATATGCTAAATGCAACCGTGATCCCTACGAAAGTGGCATAGTTTAATTTTAATTGTTTCTTGTATTTTATTTTGTTGTTTTGCTCGAGGACTAGCAAAATGTTAGGTTTGGGGGTGTGATGAGCGGAAAATATATCAATATTTACCGCCCCTTTTACTTAATATTTTGTTTAGTTTCTCGGGTTTGATGAACTTTTTGATGTGTTTTAGTTTATTTTGAAGATAAAATAATATCGGGTCTCAATGAAATCATTTAGGATGAAATATGGGTCAAATAATGGCAATTATTGGACTTGATATTTTAATTTTGGAGATTGGAAACTTGAAAGGGCGTTTTGACGAAGTGCAGTTTTGGAAATTCCAGTTTTGCGCATCTGTCGTATTTTGGGCATAACTTTTTACTCAGATATCGGATTGAGCTGATTCAAGTTCCAGATTAAAGAAGACTCAAAGATCGACAACTTTGAAAGACAAAATAATTTCTAATTCGGAAGATTTCATGCCCGAAATTGATGAAACATCCAGAAGTGTGTAGTGTGTAATTATTAAAGTCACTTTCAATCATTTTCAAAGCAAAAAATAAATTAATAAATAAATAATAAAAATTATCAAATCATCACCAAACATGATAAGAGATTAGTGGAGCAATTAATAATGGATTTGGTGGAGCAATTAGTGGAGCAATTAGTGGAGCAATTAATAATTGATTTGGTGGATGATTTGATGGAGGCAAAATTTTGTCTATAAATACCAAGCCATTTCATTTGTAAAATTCATACTTTCTTCTAAGGAATTCCTTAAGAATACTAAGAAGATTGTATCTTATTTGTTTATTTATAGTTTTTAGTAATTAATTTCCGCTTTCGCACTTTCTTTTCTTTACTTTTCAGTTTTTACTTTCCGCAATTTACTTTTATGCACAGTACTTTTCTTTCTTTAATTTTCAGCAATTTACTTTTCAGCAATTTACTTTCAGCATTTACTTTTCAGCAATTTACTTTTCAGCTTTTACTTTATGTCTTTTACTTTTCAGCATTTTTATTTTATGTCTTTTATTTTTAAGTTTTTACTAGCCCTAGTTATGTGTTAGTTATCTGGGGTTGTGATGAATTCTAATATCACCGGTTTATAAGGGGTTATTTTATAGTTTGGGTAATTTAAAGGTTTACTTATTAAGTCTTAAGCTTAATGCTTCTTGTTGTCTGATTACCAATAAGATTGATGTGGTAAATCTAAAATGAACTAGACATAGGGATTTTAGGTTTCAGCCTTAGACTTAATAGCCCACGATCTTCCTTGAGGATAGATAACCCTTTAATAGATTTCCTTACAGGATAGACATATACCTGTCGGGCGGGGATAGCCATAATTGGAACTTAAACTTAATGAATCCAGATAATTTGGTTGACATAGACATATGGTTCAATTGGGTTAAACTGGGTATTTGCGTCTGACCATCGACAGAGGCTTTTGCATAATTTAGTGTTCCAGGTTAGTAAACTGATTTATTACACAAACATAAAATAATCACTTCATCTTTTAAAAGATATTAGAATGATTCACAACCCTAGATCTTTGTGTCTTTTGTTATTTTCCTTAGTATTTTCTTTTGTCTTTTTATTTATTTATTTATTGTGCAAAACCACATTCAACCAATCAAACAATCATTCTCTTCTCCATTTAATTGGATATTTGTAAATAAATAGATTCAATAATTAATAACAACAATAGGAATTAAGTCCTCGTGGGATCGATATTTTTATACTACTTGAACGATACGTGCGCTTGCGTTATACGTGTGTGTTTACGCCGGTCAGGCAGTCACGTCAACGATCTATTCATGATCAGACCTCCGCCTGTTCGTTGGTGTGGACTGATGCTCATGATATCCAGTGCGTATCAAGATAGGATCCGTCAGTCCTGTGTACAGGGTATAGGCATCCTCACGTGTTTACGATCTAGTAAATCCATGGCCGTGGTATAACATCGGAAACTAGTTCCGAGTGTTATTTAGAGATCGTAAATTGAAAGTCGACTGTATTATACCAAACGGATTGGACGTTCTGATCTATATCCCAGGTATAATACGGATGGCCTGTGACGGAGGGATTATACGTATGATATGACCTCGACTTGTATAGTTTAGCGAGATTATCTGTGGTCGTCATAATCCATGAGTGGGTGGATTATGGACACGAAATTAGATTTCGTGACGGATATACCTAAACTTAGAGAGTCCCACAATATGAAGTGTACTCGTTGAGCACTTGGGCAACTCGATATAAATAATACAAATTATTCTTAATACTTCACCGGATTAAATGAGTTAATCCGGATCGCTTAATCGTTAAACGATAACACGTGCAATTAGGAATTTTTGTCCGCTAATAATTTTTTTGTATTTGTATTTGATACATAATACGATTAGATACACATTAATTATTCGTCAAATGAGATTTTGACGCATGCCATAAATATATGTATTTGTTATTTACTGTAAATAAAAATACATATATAATAATAATTACATTAATTAATTATTTGGATATTTAATTGTTAAATATTTGAATTATTAATTAATAAACTTTTTCATAAAAGTTATGGAATGTGTTTAATTATTATTGGTACATTTGGTTTGTTTTAATATATGCTTTATGTGTATTGATTTAATTGGATTACATAAAGCTATGTTATTTAATTTGATTAAATAAGAAAAATGGACAAAATTGCCTCCCTATTCCTATTCACTAAGTCGGTCACTTTCTTTTCAAAAAAGGGGAACTTTTTCTTCTTCATTTTGCCAAGCTTGATGACCGACCAAACCAGAAAAACAGTCCCAAACAACATGGTTTAATGAAATCATGAAGAAAAGTGAAGAAAGACAAGAAAAGCTTAAGGATTTTTGGAGATTAAAGGTAATCTATTTTATCCTTGAGCTTAGAAAATTGCTTTACTTGTTCTTGTGCTCTTAGAACATGTCTAGGGATTCTTTACTTACTGAATTTTGGGGCTTTGTTGTTTGGTGAATGAATTGGAGGTGATTGAAGCATGTGTGAAGTGATTTGGACATTATTATTGTAATATTTGTTCAAATTATTCATTTGATGAATTGTTGCTATTCTAGAGTTATTAAACCACTCTAATATAACCTAGAATTGTTCTAGAGTGCCTCATGTGTGGTTACTTTGGTTGGTGTTATGGATTAATTTGATTGATCTTGAAAATTGGATTTTAAAGTATGAAATTGGCATTTTCTGTTCTGCTGATCAGATTTGGTAAAACTGGAAGTTGTGTGATGTTTTTGATGTCTTATGAATGTAATGAATATATTTTGGGAGTTGGCATAATTTCCGGAAAGTGTTTCGGAGTTGAAATAAGGGAAAACGGCCAAAAACGGCGTTACCGGGTGGATTTTGAGCCAACCGGGTGACGGCTGTGAAAAAAGTGATTCCGTCACTGTTCGCTCAGCCCATGAACTGCCTCGACACTATTGGAGCTGACCTGGGCAGTTTCCATAAGTGTCAAGTAGTCGGTTCGGTCAAAAACGCGTTTTAGGCAATTTTGCGGAAAAACAGTTTTCGTAAAAGTTTCGCGAGTTTTCAACTATATTTATATTAATATATGATATTAAATAAATTGGTTTAGGTAATATATGAATAAATTTTTCATATTAGATATTGAATAATTTATTCGGTATTTTGAAAAGTTTTAAAATACGATATCGCCCGGACCCGCGCTTCCGCTGCGCCCAATACCCAAAACCCCAACATATAATACTTCACATATATAGGAAATGACCATCGTGATCGTGTCGTGGTAACTGGGGTAATACATTATTAGGGATATCCTTAAGTTGTGTTCCACGACCCTATAAAATCCACAAAACAAAACAAAATCAAAGCCCTAAAATAGAAATCATACTCACATAACAGTAAAAAATAAAATTTTGACCCTCTTACCTTCTCAATAGTCAATAGGCAATGGCTTGTTCCTCGACCTTTTAGTGGAAGGCGCAAAGTACCTCTCCGCGATTTTCCTCTCTTTGGTAGGCCTCTCGCTAGTTGGCGTCACAGGCTCTTTCTCTTCCTTTGACTCATCAAATTTTTTTTCACGCGCGCCTTTCTTGATCTCTTTCCCTTCTGGACTCCCTCTTTCTCCTTCTCGTCTTTTGAAGTATATCTCCTCCTAGTCTTTTGACTCACTGTCTTTCTCCTCCTCTTCTACGCCACCTTCAACTTTCTTCCCGGAAACTTTTGTCAATTTCAACATCTTCCTTTTTATTTTCCTTTTCATCATCTTTATTCTCTTCCGCTTTTACTTCCTCTTCAAACTTAGTCTCCTCCTCTTTGTTTACTTCTTGAGAAGCTTCCTCTTCCTGTGAAAATTGTTTTAAACTAAATTTCAACGAGATTATACTGATTGAGAGAGAGAGAGATTCAAAACTATATTGTTTTAAACTTTAAAGATTTTAGTGAAAAAGAGAGATAGAAGTGGTGAAAACATAGGAAAAAAATAATGAGAGTCCGGGCGGGGATTCGAAATTTTTTATGTGAAATTTGAAAGCAGGCTATGAATTATTGTTTTTTTTTTAAAAAAAAAAAAAAAAAAAAGGTCATTTTAATAATTAATTGTAGAAAGCGTACTCTAATGATATTTGGTTCAAACTTAAACATTTGGCTAAATAAGTTGGTAATTTAAATCCATACGGGTGTAATTCATGAATTTAATTTTAAGTATTATGGTTACTATTAGAGATTTCTGACACTAAATTTACTGATACCGTAATATCAGTAATTTCTGATATTTTTCTTTAAAAAAGAGGAAAATGGTGCATTTGTTTTCCTTAATTTACACTTTTTGAAAAGTTCACTAACAAAATGTCAGTAAAACTTATTTTTCACGTAGTGAAAGACAGAGAATAGTGTTAAAGTAGTTCTATTGCGCAAGAAACTAAGCTCTAATCCCTATTCTTGATATTTTTTTAATCCCTTTTTGCACTTTCTTGATATCTTTTCTTAACTATTTTTCTTTCTTTCTCTTTTTTGACTCTCTCTTTTTTGTAATGTGCACTAATTAACTAACTAATTCAAAAAGTGAACACCTAATTCGGCCAAGGTGTGAATTCCTCCTTTCACATTTAAAAAACTACAACTTACTCCCAAAGTAAGCGTAATTTCCTTAGTTCACAAGGAACCAAATAAACTAAACAAATTGTATCTTTATTCACGCCTACTTGCACAACAAATAATTAAAATGTTCCTTATCACATAAAGTAACGTACACAACAAAATTATTCACATACAAAGATTACCCTAATCACTAAGGAAAACTCAAATTAACAAGGAAATTAAAATTGCATTCAGATCTCTTACACAAGTAAAATAAATAACACAACAAATTAAATTTGATTTCACTACAAAAATTATGCCCTTTAACGTCCAATACTTTAACGTCGAAACTAATTTCGACGCTAATAATCACTTTTAGCGTCATAATTAATATTCGACGCCAAATATCAAGAATTTAGCGACGAAAATCATATTCGACGCCAAATATTCAATTTTTTCGTCGAATTCATATATCGACGCTAAAAGTACGACTTATAGCGTCGAAAAGTATTCGACGCTAAATTTTTTAACTATTCCAATAATCTTTGTCGCGTGACGTCGAAAATTTGAAATTTAGCGTCGACGAAGTAGCGTCGCTAAAGGCTTATGAAGATACCACCGACAATCCTTTAATCTTTAGCGTCTAAATTTAATATCGACGCTAAAAATCAGACATTTAGCTTCGAAATAGGAGATTCGATGCTAAAAATCGGACAATTTGCGTCGAATCATTAAATTCGACGCTAAAGATAGATTAAAATGCATAATGCCACCAACCCTTCTCCCCCTCTGCTTTTTCTCTCATCTTCTTCAATCTCATCCTCTGAAATCTGAGAATCTCTCCTCTGCAACCTCACAACTCTCCTACAAATTTTCAATAAAATTGTAATCAATTTTCCATAAGGTAAATTTTCTTTCATATTTCTTTATTATTTTCATTTTTTATGATTATGTTTATTATTTACTTTTTGTTAGTGGTTTATGATTCATATATGTAGATTAGTTAATTAATTAACTAAATATATTTTTTCTGTCAACTATTTAATTTACCAACTAAATATATATGTATATGCTTAAATAAATAATTAATGAATTAGTAATGTTGATGAATGTAATATGATGTTTAATAATTATATTATTATATTTAGGTATTTGGCTGAAATAGATAGAAATTTGATGAGCTCGCTGGATAGATTGAGTGTTGAATATCGTAATGGAGTGTATGAGTTCATGGAAGTCGCAAAGCAACACATTGATGCAGAAGGTCGTGTTCGGTGTCCATGTACAAATTGTTTGAATAGGAAAATGAAGCAGTTAGATGAAGTTCATAATCATTTATACATGCCGGGAATATCACCAACTTACCGTACGTGGATTTATCACAGTGAGCAGTATAATTCTCAGTCACGGTTTATTGATTCCAGTGAAGGGAGCAGTAGTTACAATCAACCTGCAAACGATGAGATAACCGATGCTTTGCATGACTTACAAGGTCCACAACTTGGTCATAGTGTTAGTGGTGACATGCCAGTGTTAAGTGGAAATGATAGAAATTTATTTAGTGAACTACTTGATGAGGCAAAAAAAATTCCATTTGAAGGTGCTGGAATGTCGATCTTGAATTTCGTTGTGAAATTATTACACATTAAAGTGATCAACAGAATGACCAACAAAATGTTGGGGTTGGTGCTCAAAACGCCAATACGGACCGTATTTATGTCTGATTCATGAATACAAACATCCCAGTTTCCATAATATTACTTATTTATGGTTGCACCTCTTGTTTTTATATACATATTCGATCTGATTACGATTAGATTGAAACTAAATATTGTTTAGTGATATGTATATATTAGACAAAGACCCGATAATATATAATGTAGTACACAGTTACAAAGCTAGTTTGTAATTGAAATTGGGAAGTGTCACTGCTAAATGTATATTATCAGATATAGTTCCTAGTCAAGATTCACTAACACGGGCCGATTAGTCAAATCTGTTGAGATTAGTACATGTCGTATATCGAGACTTGGTCCGATGGTTTATCCCAATGAACCATGAGTCTAGGGAGACTCGTATAGACGTGTAGGTGTTTATAATAGATAAATATTGAACGAATCACCGAAGATTCTTAATGGATGGTACACCAACGTCAATAAGAATCTTCTCGGGTTGAGTAACATAGTGGTCATTCGACTTGAGATACCACTGTGGATGTATGAGACATCCTCCATACTTAGATGGCAATCACGTCACCGATCTATTTAGATCAGACCTCCGCCTGTTCGTTGGGTGTGGATCGATCCTCAGGATATCCTGTGTGTATCAAGATATGATCCGTCAGTTCTGTGTACAGAGCATAGGTAGTCCATATATGATTAGCAGTCTGTTAAATCTGTGGCCACAGTATACTTCAGAAGTAAGTTCCGAATGTTATTTAGAGATTGCTAATAGATACGTCGACGAGATAATACCTATAGAGATTTGACGTTTACATTTATATCTATGGTATTATCCGGATACCTGTGACGGAGGGATTATACGTATGTAATGATCTCGACCTGTATGATTCACCTACTTTATCCGTGGTCGTCATAATTTACGGGTGGGTAAATTATGGACACGAAATTAGATTTTGTGACGGATATACCTGAATCTAGAGAGTCTCACTAATGAAATATACTCGTAGAGCACTAGGGTGACTTTTATGAATAATGATGATTATTTATAAATCGTTTAATTGTTAAACGAAAAATACATGCAAACGGGCCGAACCGTCATTTCCTAATTAATGTGTATTTGTATTTAATATATGATATTATTAAATACACATTAATAAATTTTCAAATAAAGGTATTTGACATATATCATTAATATATGTATTTGAGATATTTAAAGTAAATATAATACATATATTTGAGATATTTGTATTTAATTAATTATTTAATTATTTAATTGTTAAATGATTAATATAATTAAAATATAAATATCTCACCAAATGATAAAGTTAGGAAATGATTATAAGTGTAAATGTTTGACTTTACATTAAAGGAAAATGTTGTCAAATTGAATTTGACTTCCTTGGATATTTGTTTTAATTGTTAAAATTGAAAATATCTATTTTCCTTTTTATTTGTAATTTTCGGCCAACACCCTAAATTGAATATAAGTGTTATATTTTTGAGTTTCAATTGTTGACTTATTGAATTACATTAAAGTGTTAATGAATCTAAAACAAGTTGGCAAGTTGGCTTTAAATGAAACAAAAAATAAAATATCTAGATTTTTTCTTCCACCAATTTCGGCCAAGGCTCTTTTTGGGTGAAGTATATATTGTTTCATTTCATTTTAGGGTTTAACAAGTTGATATACACAAAAATAGAACACAAAAGTGGTTAAGAGAAAAGGTTTGGAGAAAAGAAGAAAATCTTGGAAATCTTAAGCATTTGTAAGTTTTCTTTCAATTCCTCCAACATGAAAAATGTTTCTAACATACTTAGCTTAAATTTGTGATGCTTTTATGTTATCTCTCTTCTTATAGTTTGTGTTTTATTTGGTTGAGAACTTGTGTGAAAGATTGATGCATGTAAGTGAGCTTAAACTTGTTTTAAAGCTTACTTTTGATTCTTTGAAAATCAAAGTTGCCATTATAGAGTTAGTAAGCCACTCCTTGGTGACCTATAATTGTTCTAGAGTTGTTTCAAAGTGGTGAGGATTGATTGGTGAAGTATTGAATGGATTAAAGTGTTGGATTTTGTAAATTTGGTGAAATTGGATAATTTGATGAAATTGAAAAATTAGGGTTCATAACCCACTCCAAATTTGGCGCTTTTCATATATGTGATGTATTATAGTATGAATATGATGCATGTAAATTTTTGGGTTGATTGGATTTGATCTTGGTATGTTTTGAACAAAAAGGACCAAAATACAATTACTTGAAAATTTGGGGTGTTCACGGCAATTACTCAAAAATTGGGGATTTGTGTTAAATCTGATTTTGATGCATTAGATGTGTTGAAAAATATTTTAGAAATGATTTAGAATCATCCAAAATTATATTTGATAATTTTTGGGCTAAAATAATCAATTTACAAAGTTTTGGGGCAATTCGGTAATTACCAAGAAATTTGATCTCTTGTGTAATTTTTCAGAATTTGATAATTGGATAATTAAATAAATAAGTTTATTTGATTGATCCGAGAAAAATTTTGAAATCGGAAAATAAAAATTTTCCCCGATTCCGCTGTGTTACTGATATTCCCCCTTAAAACCCCAACAAAATGGTATCAGAGCGAGTCTGATTCTGGACACCCCGATATGATTAGCCCTTTAAAATCTAATGTTTGTTCTTTTCTTTACTTGTTGCATGCATATATTTATTTAATTTGATTAAATAAATTAAAAGAATCTTTTATGGAATATCCCCGCTTAATAACGTTTTAAAGTAACTGGTATTTGGAATACTTGTTTCTTGGTTCGCCTTGTCAATACGGTTTATAAATATTTTTTTGTGACTACATCTGAGACCGTGCCTCTGCTGTGAGGGTGTAGGCGATAGAGATTTATTTATGCCGGATGTATATTAGATACTAGATAAATTCAAGCGAAAACGGAATCCTGAACGTGCCCTAGCTGTCAGGGTTACGCAAGTAACTTGAGTTTATCATTGACGAGTTTAACCTTGGTACGTCTCCTTGTGGGCCTGCCTTAGCAGCGACAACGAGAAACGACCAGGACTGGAACCTCGGAGTCACTATTGAGTGATTCTGTGGGGTCTATCCAAAGCGAATCTGTTTTCCGTACCATCGGTAAAACACAACCTCATACCACACTTGCATAAGTATCCAATACTTAAATATATGAGAACTATGCTGTTACGCTTCCATAACACGCACAAGTGCGATACTAGTCTATTCCGCATTATCGATGTCCAGTCTAGATAATACTACGACTATAAATAGAATGAATACCCAAAGAAGAGTGGCAGAAACACACTTACATTGAACGGCTTTGGATATGATGATCAACAAAAAATTTTCCTCCTTGTAGAAGCTCACGGCCAAGGTTGATTTTGTTGATGATGTTGAACAAGCTCCAAGCTTTAAATGGATCTCAAGCTCTTAGATTGGTTTCCCTAACACCTTGTATCAATTCCTTGTTTGTGCTAGCAAAAGATGAAAGAAAATCAAGCTTCCTTTCCTCTTTGGAGAGTCACGGCAATGGAAAGGATTTGGGAGAGAGAGTGTTTTCTTTTTGTTTGCAATTTGTTTTCTAAAAACATAATGAAAAACAATTACCAAAAATTGGTATAACCTTTCCAAAAAGTCAAAGCCCATTTTGGCTCCAAAATGGCATTAAATGCCCACACCAATCAACATCACGAATAGTGACTGCATGTCACTCACCAAAAAGGTGAGTTGACATCTATCACTAAAGTGACGAGTGATGTGACTCGTGATGTGACTTGCGGTCGCACTTGATTCAAAATCGGAGTGGCGTCGCAAACACATTCCGGGCTCGGTTTCGTTAATTCCGAATTAACGAGTTCTCCGTTGCGTCGTAATTAATTCAAATTTAATTAAATAATCATGCCTAGTAAAATTACTATTCACGTCGCTTGCGAATTAATTCTAAATCAATTCGTTAGCCCGAATTAAAATCCAATTTTAATTACGCATCGAAATCCAATTTCGTATAATATATCGAATATATTATTTTATCGATTAATTCCAAATTAATCGTTCTCTCTCTTCAAATAGTACTTTATCCCAGATAAAGTCTCTCTGCTATTAATCCCAGATTAATAAAGTTCGAATCATACGTCATTGGTGAATCTTCGGGAAGCGACCCAAAAGATCCCTAGATATGTTGGTAGTAAATCCGGTCGTCGGACTATCTGAACACGTACGTACCTTGTACTATGTTCTTATCGATTTACGAGACAAGGTTGGCTTCTAGCAAAGCGCCATGCCAACCCAAATCTCCAGAAATATTCTTAATGGAATATATAATATATGTCAGGCGTAGTATACGTAGTATTGCGTATTGCGATCCAGTATCGGATGTCACATGCAAGGCCTGGGGCTGGAATAGTGCCTGCCCCGTACGAAGCATATATCGGATCACTAGCAACTAGTCTCTTTATTATCGGATAATCATGACCTAGTCATATTATCCCGATGGTTGCAACCTTTTAGAGAACCAGTTCTGTATCCCTGCGTGACCATCATCTCCATATGACTGAAGTGATACTTCTGTCTTGACATCACACCCAATACACTACGATTCTCAATAAACCCAGAAGAGGCGTACACAGAACCTGTTAAAGTCCTGGACGAGCAAAACCAAAGCGTATTGATTGTCGTAAGTACTAGCGATGCAAGTATCAGGTTAAGACCAAATACACCTACCCTGATACAGACTCTCATAGACACATAGTCATACTTCCAATGGGATTCCGTGGGGTCTATCCAGAGCGAAGCTGTTTTCCGTACCATCGGTAAAACACAACCTCCTACCACACTGGCATAAGTATCCAATACTTAAATATATGAGAACTGTGCTGTTATGCTTCCATAACACGAATAAGTGCGATACTAGTCTATTCTGCATTATCGATGTCCAGTCTCGATAATACTACGACTTTGGATGTGATGATCAACAAAAAATTATCCTCCTTGTAGAAGCTCACGGCCAAGGTTGATTTTTTTGATGATGTTGAACAAGCTCCAAGCTTTAAATGGATCCCAAGCTCTTAGATTGGTTTCCCTAACACCTTGTATCGATTCCTTGTTTGTGCTAGCAAAAGATGAAAGAAAATCAAGCTTCATTTCCTCTTTGGAGAGTCACGGCAATGGCAAGGATTTGGGAGAGAGAGTGTTTTCTTTTTGTTTGCAATTTGTTTTCTAAAAACATAATGAAAAAAAATTACCAAAAATTGGTATAACCTTTCCAAAAAGTCAAAGCCAATTTTGGCTCCAAAATGGCATTAAATGCCCACACCAACCAACATCATGCATAGTGACTGCATGTCACTCACCAAAAAGGTGAGTTGACATCTATCACTAAAGTGACGAGTGATGTGACTCGTGATGTGACTTGCGGTCGCACTTGATTCAAAATCGGAGTGGTGTCGCAAACACATTCCGGGCTCGGTTTCGTTAATTTCGAATTAACGAGTTCTCCGTTGCGTCGTAATTAAATCAAATTTAATTAAATAATCATGCCTAGCAAAATTACTATTCACGTCGCTTGCGAATTAATTCTAAATCAATTCGTTAGCCCGAATTAAAATCCAATTTTAATTTCGCATCGAAATCCAATTTCGTATAATATATCGAATATATTATTTTATCGATTAATTCCAAATTAATCGTTCTCTCTCTTCAAATAGTACTTTATCCCAGATAAAGTCTCTTCGCTATTAATCCCAGATTAATAAAGTTCGAATCATACGTCATCGGTGAATCTTCGGGAAGCGACCCAAGAGATCCCTGGATATGTTGGCAGTAAATCCGGTCGTCGGACTATCCGAACACGTACGTACCTTGTACTATGTTCTTACCGATTTACGAGACAAGGTTGGCTTCTAGCAAAGCGCCATGTCAACCCAATTCTCCAGAAATATTCTTAATGTAATATATAATCTATGTTAGGCGTAATATATGTAGTATTGCGTATTGCGATCCAGTATCGGATGTCACATGCAAGGCCTGAGGCTGGAATAGTGTCTGCCCCGTACGAAACATATATCGGATCACTAACAACTAGTCTCTTTATTATCGGATAATCATGACCTATTCATATTATCCTGATGGTTGCAACCTTTTAGAGAACCAGTTCTGTATCCCTGCGTGACCATCATCTCCATATGACTGAAGTGATACTTATGTCTTGACATCACACCCAATACACTACGATTCTCAATAAACCCAGAAGAGGCGTACACAGAACCTATTAAAGTCCTGGACGACCAAAACCAAAGCGTATTGATTGTCGCAAGTACTAGCGATGCAAGTCTCAGGTTAAGACCAAATACACCTACCCTGATACGGACTCCCATAGACACATATGTAGGGGTTTTAGGGGCAAAATCCGGTAACGCAGCGGAAACGGTGGAAAATCAAATTTTCCGATTTCAAAACTTTTTCTCGGATTAATTAAATAAACATATTTATTTAATTATCCAATAATCAAATTATGAAATAAAAATTCAATAAATCATATTTAAGTGAATTTACCGAATTGCCATTACACTTGGTATTTTGTTCATTTTAGTCCGAAATTGATAAAATCAATTTTGAATGATTCTAAATCATTACTAAGATGAATTAAACATGTTCAAGACATCAAAACACCAAAATCAACCAAAAACCCAAAAATTCTCATTTGGCCGAGAGCCTCCATTAGGGGGGTTTGTGCATTTTGTGATTTCATGCTTCAAAACACATCAAGATGTAATCCAATCAACATGAAACTTTATATGCATCATATACACATCCTTATACACAACATAAATGAAAAACCCCAAATTTGGACAAGGTCTTAAACCCTAATTTTTCAATTTCTTCAAATTGGACAAATTAGACCAAATTGGTTAAATCAATTACTTCAATCATCATTCTTCCATCCAACCAAAGTCTCAACATAATGAAAAAACTCTAGACCAAATCTAGGTCATCTAAGAGTGGGTCAAAAATTCTAGATTAGCAACAAAGTTTCCAAAACCTTAAAAGAATACTTATAACTACACTAGTCACAAGCTTCCATCATTATACATGCTCAACACTTTCACCAAACTTCCATTCATCAAAAACACAAAGAATAAAGAAAATAACAACATGATAACATCACAAGAAGTAGCCTAGAACATAAGGAACAATTTCCTCTCTAATAGCAAGTTAAGAAAACTTACTAAATCCAAGCATTTTCCTTTGTTTTTCCTTTCTTCCTCTCTAGCTTCTTTTGTTTTCTTTAATGGAGTTTAGGTTAGAAAGTGTATTAGGTTAGATACCAAAATGAAAAAGAAAACAATATATACTTGTTGACCAAAAGGCCTTGGCCGAAAATCAACAAACATATACAACAATTTTAATTTCAATTTCATTTGATATAAATTTGATTTTGGCCGAGAGCCTCCATTAGGGGGGGTTTGTGCATTTTGTGATTTCATGCTTCAAAACACATCAAGATGTAATCCAATCAACATGAAAATTTATATGCATCATATACACATCCTTATACACAACATAAATGAAAAACCCCAAATTTGGACAAGGTCTTAAACCCTAATTTTTTAATTTCTTCAAATTGGACAAATTAGACCAAATTGGTTAAATCAATTACTTCAATCATCATTCTTCCATCCAACCAAAGTCTCATCACAATGAAACAACTCTAGATCAAATCTAGGTCATTTAAGAGTGGGTCAATAACTCTAGATTAGCAACAAAGTTTCCAAAACCTTAAAAGAATACGTATAACTACATTAGTCACAAACTTCCATCATTATACATGCTCAACACTTTCACCAAACTTCCATTCATCAAAAACACAAAGAATAAAGAAAAGAACAACATGATAACATCACAAGAAGTAGCCTAGAACATAAGGAACAATTTCCTCTCTAATAGCAAGTTAAGAAAACTTACTAAATCCAAGCCTTTTCCTTTTTTTTTTTCCTTTCTTCCTCTCTAGCTTCTTTTGTTTTCTTTAATAGAGTTTAGGTTAGAAAGTGTATTAGGTTAGATACCAAAATGAAAAAGAAAACAATATATACTTGTTGACATGTACCGGTCGCAACAGGTTTACTATACTGACCAAGTAGTGTAAACCTTGACCAGGAACTGTCTGAGAATGACAACGTCATGATACTACTCAATGTCAGTTGCGACGCTTTTGCAACAGTGCCATGACTAATCATTCTAAGGTCATTACGTCTTTACCATATTAAAAGATACATTATATTATAGAAACTGCATATATTATTCATAATAATAATATTTTACAGAAGTATTCAAAATAAATACAACCGGGAATTGGCGCTCTGAGCACCAACCCCAACAACATAGTCATACTACCAATGGGATTCCGTGGGGTCTATCCAGAGCGAAGCTGTTTTCCGTACCATCGGTAAAACACAACCTCCTACCACACTTGCATAAGTATCCAATACTTAAATATATGAGAACTATGCTGTTACGCTTCCATAACACGGACAAGTGCGATACTAGTCTATTCCGCATTATCGATGTCCAGTCTCGATAATAATACGACTATGGATATTTAATGATTAAACCATCGTGGATTGATACTGTCTCATATCATCTCAATCCGGAACTAATCATAAGGACTTTCATCATTCACACATTTAAGTAATCTAATTACGAAATGATAAAAGGCAATTTCCATTGCTACATAATTAATTTGTACAAAAACACAATGTCTTTTACAAATAGTGACGCTATGGGTCATAATTGTCCAACAATATATATATCTGATCCAAAGCTAGGAAATGGATGGATGGTGGCAGAAAAGTTACAACATAGGGGCATTTGGGACACCCAGGAGAAAGATAGTGTTGAAATATCAGATGAAACACAGGAAGTCTCTGACAACTTCGAAGTTCCTTAACAAATATTTCTTGTACCAAATGTGACCGTTCCTGAAAATATCATATTAACTCGAGATAACCCTGACATTGAGATAATTCCTCATTCTGAAGTTAGTGTGGAAGTAGCAAATGAAGAAGAATTTGACACTGAAGATGACTTCGAGTCCATTCACGAATCCTCAAATACCGAAGATAATAGTGACTAATGAAGTTAGTGTATGATGTGATTGATGAATAATTTTTATTATTATATTGTATGGTTGTTGTTTTGAATTATTATTAAAATATGGTTGAACGATTGTTGTTGTTATTAATAGTATAATTATCATATTATTGTTATTATTATTAATGGTAGCAATTTAGCATCGAAAAGAGAATATTCGACGCTAAAGGTCTTAAAATTAGCGTCGAAATAATAATCGACGCTAAATAATATAAATGTCGAACGTTAGCGTCGAATATTCTTATCGACGCTAAATGTTAGACAGTTAGCATCGAATACTCTTATCAACGCTAAATGTTTGACATTTAGCGTCGATTTCAGATAATTTGACGCTAACTGAAAAAATTAAATTTCCCCAAAAGCATTACCCTAATTTTTTAATTAGCCGCCAACTTTTTAGCGTCGAAGAATTCGACGCTAAAAGCAAATAATTTCGATGCTAAATGTCACTTAAATCCATAAAATCAGTGTCATCTTCTTTCTCGGCTCAAACAACCAAAAACAGAGAAATACCGAAGATAATCCTCAGCAAGCTCCAGACGACTTTACAGGTAATTTTTCAAATCAAACTCTCTGTAATATTATTGATCAACCATTTTAATCTTTATGTGTATAGTTTTCGTATTTTGATTGATGAGTTGGGGAAATTTATTCGGTGCAATGGAGGTGTTCGATGAAATGCTTGAAAGGAATTGAAGCTTAAGGGAGAATTTTGGGTTTAAAGGAATTGAATTTTGGGTTTATGTTGCCGAGAACAGCAGCAAATTGCTCAGTCTCAAGAACTTCAGCTAAAGACGGTTCAATTTCTCAGTCTCATTATGTCAATAGAATTAGTTCAGGTTAATTTTTTTTTTAAAAAAATAATAATAATTTTCAGCTGCTTTTGAAGCAAACTGTAATGGGTTTGTTGTTTTGGATTGGACTGATTGCTGACTGTGTGGAATTTTCTGTTCTTTGATTTTCTTTTCGAGTGTTTTGGTGATGTGCTGCTGTTAGAGTTTGCTGTTACTTTGATCTGATGCATCTTGTGTTGTTTTATTGTGTATTTATTTATATTATTTTATTTGGTTTCTGTGGTTTGCTGGAATTGGGGGGTTTTCAAGCTTTGAGTGTGTTAATTATTTGATGAATTTCGGTTTATGGAATTTCAATTTAGCTTTTAAGGTTTGATTTTTATGTTTGTGGAGTGGTGCCTAAAATTTATGTTGGAGATCTGCTCCCAGTTTTCGGACTCAATTTGAATTGTTTCTTAACAATTTCATTATCTAATTTTTTTCATGTTCAATGCCAATACGTGCATTTAAATTTCAAGTTTTGCGTGGTCGTACAAGCATGTTGTATAGAAAACATATTTTTCGAGAAAGACAGGTTCAGGTTACTCCCTCCATAGGAAGTCCACAAAGTATTCCCCCCCTGCTGCATGATTTTCAGGTCTTATAGAGTGATCTTTGTTTTTGGTTTCTATAGTGGTGCCGAGTAAAGTTGCAATTGCAATGTAGAAACATGGAGTCTCTTGTGTAACCTCTCATATGAGTTTTACGCCATATGACAATTATTATTATAATTATTATTATTATTAATACCTAAGGTTATTATATTTTGAACTTGTTCTATCACTGTTTGTATAGATAAATCAAATTCTCGGAATGGTTCTGACCCTAAAAAGGAACCAGCTATTCCAAAAGAACCAACTGCACATATTGCCGCCTAAACGTTTACATTCTGGGAGCTTGTTGTTGCCACCAAGAACTTCAAAGCAGAATGCATGTGGGCGAGAACAGCAGTATTTGCTGCTGTTCTGGCCGAGAACAGCAGCAAAATGCTTTTGTTCTCAGCAACATAAACCCAAAATTCAATTCCTTTAAACCCAAAAATTGATAGTCTTTGAAGTTTTTATGTTTCTAATATGCATTATTCGAAATGGAGTTCTTCAATATTTATGTTTCAATGACAAGTTATTTTATTTCCCTGTGGTTCTTGAATTTTTTTTATCATAATATGATTGGATAAGGTTCTGGTTGTTGCAGTGTGGGAGTAGATATAGAAGTATGTTAATTGTATTTTCTTGTTCAGTATGATGTTAGATATGCAGTTTGAACTTGTTACATATGATCATTTTGATTTTATCTGAGTGGTTTATACTTTGTATGTGGGTTTAGTTGTTGTGTTGAAGTGTAGCTTGAGAGTGCAAATGGTTGGGCAGTGCATGTGTTTGACCGAGCATAAAGGATAGAGGGAAGCATAGCAATATGGTTTGATAATGAAATAAATGTGATGTATGGCTTATGTTTATAGGGTAGTTTCGGTCTTTAAGGGCTTTTGGAGAGAAAGTGTAATGCTTGATAAATGGAGGGACTGTATCATGTTTTGATGTTGATTTCATAATTAAATGTTGTGCTTGTTTCTTAATTCATGTTCCGAATAATATATTGTGATGGAAACCTGAAACTTTGTGTGTGTTTGCAGATGGCACCGGGCAATCGCAGACGGGCTAATGCGACTCCATCTACATCAGCAATGACAGCTGGCCCTGATGGAGTCTCTGCTAGCACAGGTGAGTCGAGTACAGCGAAGGGTCGAGGATGCACCCGTGGCCTGGGGTTGGCTAAGCACGTTAAGGCTAACGATCGTATTCGGATTGAGATATCAGATGATAGACAAAGTCAAGTCGGACAACATAATTCAGCCTTTTACTACAGCCATAGATGCTACAGCTCGGTTTGAAGCTCCCCAAAACTACGTTTTTTGGAGAAAGATACCGTGGGAGATGAAAATCAACCAGCTATTCTCTTTTCTACTTGTGATTTTCTTTACGGTATTAAGTTTTCGATATTGTTTGTTAGTTAATATTTTTATTTTATACTTATTTTTACTCGGTTGCTATTCCTGTAGGAGAGGTTCGACTTCGATCTGACCAAATTGAATGTCCAACAGTATATTGACTACCACATGGGGAAAAGTTATAAGGATTATATGACAAAAGTTTGAAACCTATATTCGACGAACATGGACCTTCAGATGCTCCACAACATAAGCCTGATTTTATAGACGAGCAAGACTGGACATCCTTATGTGAGCTTTGGTCTAGCAAAAAACACGAGGTAAATTTTGAAATAAATGGAGATTTATAATTGTCTCTGTTTTCGGTACTTACAGTGTTGTTAAATGCAGGATAATGTCACGCAAATGGGGAAAATCGAAGTCACTTGCGTTTTAACCACCGTGGATGTTCGAAGCCATTTATCCAACATCGTGCCGAACATTCTGAGGTAAATATATCCTAACGTAAAATTTAACAGTTCATTGTTTTTACTAATGTGGAATAATACTGAATTTATTTTCTGTTTTTTAACAGAGTAGCACAGGTGAGGTGCAATCATTTATAAATTTTTTCCGAGTGACGCATTACAATGAAAAAAACAAATGGATAAATGAAGAAGCGAACGCTGCTATGTAAGTTTCAGTTTTAAAATAAAATAATTATTATTATATATGTTAATTTTTTTTCAAATTCTAACATTAATTATTTTTTTAAACCGAACGAAATGATGGAACTCCAACATCAAATTTAGGAGACAGGGTCCGACCGATACCAGATGAGCAGTTGTCGCAATTGGTTTTCAAGAATCAGACAGCTTACAACGTTGGCCTTGGCACTCGTAAGAAGCCGACGTCATCTGCACGCAATGCTGCTAATTCAGGACAATGCTCCTCTCTTCGAGACCAGTTAGTCACCCCCCAAGACC
>SKCR01030776.1:0-95649 GCA_019454045.1 Zanthoxylum bungeanum
TATAATTTTTTTAAGCATTTGTGCATTCAATGTTCCAGGTACTGTATTTTTATTTGTAGCATTCATGAGTTTGTAGGTTCTCATGTCTAGGTTCTCACTGACCTCGAACGAACCCTATTATTATTCTCTTAGATTTCCCTCTTGCTGGACCTCCTGAGGTCCTGAATTCCTTCCTATCTCTCTGTGACATTCTTTTCCTCAAGTCTGGACTTTGCTCGCTTCTAGTTCGGCTGTTACGACCTTGATTTGCTAATGTGATCGCAACGGCTTGAAACATTCTGGTTTTATTCTCTATCAGCTTCAACATGCCCTCTACTCTGGTCCGTATTTCTGACATGTCATGCAGAAGTCCCTTCTGGAACTCCTCATGAATGTAGAACCCGCTGTCCAACTCTCTGATAAAGAATGTTGCTGCTAACTTCGAGTCTAGGTTATCGACAATGTTCACCTTGTAAATGAACCTCTGTAAATATTGATTGGGAGGCTCATCATACCTATACTCCAACTGCAAGTTTGCTATAGTAATTTCAATGGGACGGTTTCCATGGTACTGCTCAATGAACCTCCGCCCCAGATCTTTAAAAATCTATATGGAAATTGCAAGAACCAAAAGAGGGTGTTGCCAGCAAGAGTGGTAACGAACAACTTGCACATTAGAGCCTCGTTGGTGGTTTCCAGTGAGATCTTCTGCCAAAAGTGAACCAGGTGAGTAACTAGGTCTGACTTCCCAATGTACTTATCAAAGCTAGGTAGAGTGAAGTATCAAGGCTTCAATTCCTATTCGATCTACTTCTGGAATGGTGAGGTGGACATCCCCATTATTGTCAGGTCAACCAGATCTGTCGAGGTTTGTACCTAAATGCCTTTGATCCTCTTTGCTATTGTCGCCACCAACTTTTCGTCGATAAATTCCTCCCTCTTGTAGACATCCATTTTGTTACCACTCACATCCAGAATTTTACCCTTCTCCTCCTACTCCACATTTTTTCACGTCTGACCCTGATTTTCGTAGCTCTCTACATCAGAATTTGCATCATCAATGTTAATGGGGCTCCATCCCGGGGCCATTCGTTGTGGTTTTCCTTTGGATGTCCCTCATTGCGGAGGTTCATTGAGCATAGGCTTTGAGCGCCTGATTCTCTTATTGCATAATGACACGCTCAAAAAGTGGTTCTTTACTCCCAAGTATAAGAGTGTCGAAGTAATAAAATAACTCGGTAAGTCCGGGGTCGATCCACATTGAATAAATTTAATAGAATAAAATAATAATTCAACTAATAAAATACTAGGGCTAGATGATCCACTCTTGATATTTCAAATATAAAATAATTTTTACTTTTTATAAAATATAAATTATAATTATTTCTCAATCAATTTATTTCATAATTATCAGGTATTAATTATGCCAACACATGTGATATGTCTTGTCGATAATTAGTCCCGCCAAAGTACTAAATATGCCAAAACATATAAAACCAGCCATAAAGGCGATGATATCATTTGTCTATAACAAGTCCAGTTAGGTACTCAATTATGTTAAATATATAAAACCATCCATATAGGCGGTAACAAAATTTGTCAATAATTAATCCAGATCTTTGATAGTCCACTCTCTCTCATTTATGGGATTCAAGTATTATCTATGTCAATCGGGGACTGTCTACAGCTAGTCAAGAGTCCTCAATAAACTAGAAAGAGTATGAATTTTATTTGGAAAATTATCACAATTTATAAAATATAATATAAATAAAAATTATATATATTTTCATACTAAGAGTTTCACCCTTAACCCTAACATGTTACAAATTTACAAAATAAGATTTAAATAAAAACACACATGATTTTATTAACAAAAGAAAATGAAATTACAAAAGAGATAAAATAAAATAAAACACACAAGATACTTACCCAAAATCTCCCGAAAGGGGAAAATTAAATAACATCCGGACCGGGGGGGAGCTCTCCATCTTCTCCCCTTCAAATTGAGGTGTCGAGCACCTCCTTTTATAAATTATATAATGCATTTGCTTTTTGCAAATGCAAAGTAATTTGCAAAAAACAAATGCATTATTGCCATTAGGGGTGTACACGGGTCGGGTTGGGTCGAGTTTTTTGAAATTTTGTGAGACCCGATTGGGCCGAGTCAAGGGAAAGTCGGGTCGCAGGTCGGGTCACTCGAAAGTGGAACCCGATCGGGTTCGGGTCGGGTCGGGTCATTTAAAAAAATAATTTTTTTAATGAATTAATTATTTTGAAATATAAATATTAGGTATTTTATGTCCCAAAAATTATCATATATATAAAGTTTTAAAACAAAAAAGTAATAAATAAATGAAATAATAGTAAAAACCTTAAAAATAATAATAAAAATTTTAGAAAAATAATAAAATTTGTATAGGGTCGGGTCGGGTTTTGGTATCAAACCCGTTGCCCAACCCGAAAATTTCGGGTCGAGTCGGGTCGGGTTGAAATTTTGCAAATTTTTTTATGAACCTGCACGGGTCGGGTCAGGTCATGTCGGGTCGGATCGGGTCGCGGGTTGACCCGACTTATGAACACCCCTAATTGCCATCCACCAAAAAAACTTTCAGTGGATGCAATTATATAGAGGTGGCCACGGTTCGGTTCTGGTTCCGAACTGGAACCGAACCGTACGGTTTTCGGTACCACACTTAAGTGGAACTGAAACCGGAACCGAACCGTACGGTTCCGGTTCCGATTCCCTTCGGGTTTTTTTTTTTTTTTTTTTACTTTTTTGAAAATAAAAAAATTGAGATTTAAACATTAATTGGGGATTATGATTCGTCTTGGAACCTTACGATTCCGGTTGGAACCGCTGGAACCGTTCAGTTCCAACCGGTTCGGTCAGGGTAAGAACCCTAACCGAACCGGTCAGGTTCCGGTTTGGTTCCGGAACCTTGGCCTGGTCTAACAATATATATATATATATATATATATATGGGACCTCGTAAATATATTTTATATATAACATAATAATAATACAATACATGTGTAGCTAAATAAAACATAAGCTCATTTTTTGCCAATCTAAACACGATGAATATTTTCTAAGTCCGATTTGAACCTAACTGTCACGCTCTTTTTGTGTATTCTGGGTCCTGGAATTCAGATCTCATATTCATTTTTCCTGTTGAGCTTCTGAAGAAGTATTTTACCTACGCAATAAATAAAAATACACAATAAAAATATACAAAACATAAATTTAATTACTATTTTATAAATATTCTAAATTAAGGGGATTAATGAAACTACAAGTGTAAAATGATTAATTTTTATTTTAATAAATATGTATTTTTTAGTGTTCATCACACCCCCAACCAGCTTATTACTAGTACCTAGTAATTTGAGGAAAATTTTTAAAAAGACAAACTCTTATCCAAATTAATAATTATTTTCTTTCTTTCTAAATGATCAAATAAGTAAATTCTCCAGTACTTTTTACTCTTCTTTCATTCACACATAAAATAATGTATCAATCAATTCATTGTACCTATAATATTCACAGGTCTTGTTGAAAAGAGAATAATATTTTATCCTAAAATTTTATTAGAGTTCACACCTTTTGGCAATGAAAGTTTATTTATAAATACAAAATTAGTTTTTTTTTTTTTTTTTTTAAGAAAATAATACATCTTTAATCCTTGTAACGAGCTTTAGGTCAATGACTCTCAAACCAGTTGGCTTTAGGGCACTAAGTGTTAAGACACCCATACAGACTTAATTACTCGGATCTCAGATGTTAAAAAGAAGAAGTGTTTGATTTTCCTTAAGCTTTCTATTTAACCCAGGTAACGAGCTTTGGGCCAGTGACTCCCAGACCAGTGGGCCTTAGGGCACTAAGTGTTAAAACACCCATACAGACTTAATTGCTCGAGTTAGAGAGGCTACACAATTGAACTTATTCACACATTTTTTTACAAACTCAAGCTATACTGTTTTACGCGAACAATCATTGTTTGCTAAGGCAAGATGTTCGGTTACTAAGTAAAAGCATGATTATTAATTTTTTGAATAAAAACATAAATTCCACTGCCTTTAGGTGCTACCTCCAACAAACTAGAGAACTGAATATTACAAAATTTTCACTTACAATCAATGTTCATATGTTACTGTATATGTTGATAATACCTGTCAAATGAGCATATGAAGATCAAATTTAATCAATATTATGGAGAATTCACAAATTTAAAATGATACAAAAGGAAAGAAACAAAAATAACTTGTTACAAATTACATTAAAAACAAAAATAATTTTTTTTATTTCTTTACACACAAAATAAAATAATTTTTTTAAAAATAAAAATAAAAACATTCTAGTCAATTATCCTCTCCCCAACCAAATTGAGACATGTTCCCCAATATCTAAATAAGAAGAAGTAGAGTTTAGAAGACATTACTAGATTCGTGTGGTAGTGACAATTGAATTTACAATACTGCTACTAAAAAGAAAGATTATAGCTATAAAAAAATAAAAAATCAAAATCAAAATAGTAAATTGAAATGTAGTTGTGATTGTGGCTCATATCTTCCTCCGGTTTTACGTCCAGTAACGACTTGAATGCCCTCTAGGGGTCGAAGATATGTTTCTCATCCAATTTTCTTATAAATCGATCAACATTGTCTTTTAAAGTGAGATTTCAGAAACTATAATTTAGCAAAGTGATTTTTTTTTTTTTTACAAAACAACAAAAAATATAAAGATTTTTTAAAAAAACACAAAAGTGAAAAAAATATAATAATGTTAAATTATTACTCTATCTATTAAGTTTTATTCCCCGGCAACAGCGCCAAAAACTTGACATGCTCAAAAAGTGGTTCTTTACTCCCAAGTATAAGAGTGTCGAAGTAATAAAATAATCTGGTAAGTCTGGGTTCGATCCACAAGGAATAAATTTAATAGGATAAAATAATAATTCAACTAATAAAATACTAGGGTTAAGAGATCCACTCTTGATATTTCAAATATAAAATAATTTTACTTTTTATAAAATATAAAATATAATTATTTCCCAATCAATTTATTTCATAATTATCAGGTATTAATTATGCCAACACATGTGATCCGTCCTGTCGATAATTAGTCATGCCAAGGTACTAAATATGCCAAAATATATAAAACCAGTCATAAAGGATGTGATATCATTTGTCTATAACAAGTCCAGTTAGGTACTCAATTATGCCAAATATATAAAACTAGCCATATAAACGATAACAAATTTGTTAATAATTAATTCAGATCTTTGATAGTCCACACTCTCTCATTTATGGGATTCAAGTATTATCTGTGACAATCAGGGACTGTCTACAGCTAGTCAAGAGTCCTCAATAAACTAGAAAGAGTATGAATTTTATTTGGGAAATTATCACAATTTATAAAATATAATATAAATAAAAATTATATATATTTTCATACTAAGAGTTTCATCATTTACCCTAACATGTTGCAAATTTATAAAATAAGATATAAATAAAAACACTCATGATTTTATTAATAAAAGAAAAATAAATTACAAAAGAAATAAAATAAAATAAAATAAAACACACAAGATACTTACCCCAAATCTCCCGAAATAGGAAAATGAAATAACACACGGATCGAAAGGGAGCTCTCCATCTCCCCCCCTAAAATTGAGCTGTCGAGCACCTCCTTTTATAGGAGGTGCCTTGGCACCTAATTACAAAAAAAAAAAAAAAAAAAAAATTATATAATGCATTTGCAAAAAACAAATGCATTATGGTCATCCACCAAAAAAACTTTCGGTGGATGGCAATATATATATATATATGTATATAAAATATTGGTGGGACCTCCAAAATATTATATATAAAAAATTTCGGTGGGACCTCCTAAATATATTTTATATATATTATAATAATAATAATACAATAAATATGTAGCTAAATACAACATAAGCTCATTTTGTTGCCAATCTAAATACGGTGAATATTTTTCAAGTCCGATTTGAATGTAGCTGTCACGCTCTTTTTGGGTTTTCTGGGTCCTGGAATTCAGATATCATATTCATTTTTCCTATTGAGCTTCTGAAGAAGTATTTTACCTACACAATAAATAAAAATACACCATAAAAATATACAAAATATAAATTTAATTATTATTTTATAAATATACTAAATTAAGGGGATTAATGAAACTACAAATGTAAAATGCTTAATTTTTCTTTTAATAAATGTGTGCTTTTTAGTGTTCTTACATAACCTGCATCAGTTCATGTAACTGTTTTTTCATGGCCTGCATCTGGTCCTCCATTTGCTTCATCACCTCATTCCTCATCGTCGAGATGTCCATCATGGGCATCAGATGGTTGGATACTTCCTCATCCTTGTGAACATCGGACGCAGAGATTCTAAAATCCTTATTCGTCGGGGTTATTCTTATTTGTTTGGTTGAGTGAATTTTCTTGGGTTCAGTAATTACAAAAAATCATAAACACAGCTTTTCATCTCAGGTTTCCCACAGAAGACGTCAATTGTTTGTGTAGGAATCTTCACAAATAATATATTCATAAACAATAAAACCAGAATATCGATTCTAATGAGACCATAATGTTTTAGCCCAAAAGAGCTCTACCATTACTTTATTATCCAAAGATCGATTCCTTATTCTAGGGATTCTCGTTCTATTTATAGCACTTCATTATAAGAAAAGTAAAATGACAGCCGTTACATTCCACTGACATTTCCCACTAATTGGCCCACTCCATAAAATCTCGAAACTTCCTTATTCTGGGCGGTTGTCCAGCTTAAGGGAACATAAAGTATTTAACTGGTTGTCTGATTCATTGTTTATAAGATTTGTGTCATTAAGGAGCTGATATTTCGGGCTCATTTCTAGTGTGACTTTTTCTTGCCTTTGTTGGAGTCGGGCCTAATAAGGACTTTCAATCGGAGTGTCCTGAATTCAGATTATGATGGAGGTTCTCGTATTAGATTCTAACGATAGGTTCTGGCTTCAGACTCTGATGATAGGTTCTGGCGTCAGACTCTGATGATAAGTTCTGGCGTTAAGACTCTGATGATAGGTCCCAAAGGCTGGATCTGACGAAATGTCCTGGAGCTCTCTATATGTAGTCACATGTCTTTTTACCAAATGTTTGATTTTCTCAGAAACAATGACAAATATAGAAAAATAATATGCATGTAAAACATATTGATATGAATGATATTTTGATCACACTGTTTTAAAAATTAATCATTCTTTTACTTGCATGTATATTCATCTACATTTGAAAAAAATATATATTTTATTTTATGGCATAATACAAGCTATGGTATTCTCAAGCTTCATTAGATAATAAACATGTCACATTATGATATCTAATAGATTAATTAATTAAGTATAATTGATTAGATAACAACATATCACATTGTGTATAATTGAAGGATTCTAAATGTGAAATTTATATAACTTCTCATTAATTAAATTTTATTTACGAAAGAAAAATCACTGTATTCATATTATACACTATTCATGTCAATAATAAAAGGAAGTGGCCCAAATATATTTTTCATTATTAATGATTATTTATCAAATATTACACAATGTCTGTCCCTTTTTCGTGTTTGATTTATCTCTAGGACAAATATCTTATCATATTATCCTCTTAATAATCTCTTTTAAAACGAAAATTTAAAAACAATGCAATAATTGACAACACTGTTGGGGTTTTAGAGGGCAATTCTAAGTAAACGCAGCGGAACACGGAAAATCAAAATTTTTCAATTTCAATAATATTTTTGGATAATTAAAATAAACTAATTTATTTTAATTACTCAATACTTAAAAACTGAAATTTTTACCTAAAAATTAAATTTTTCATTAATTACCGATTAGCCCCTAAACTTTATATTTTGATAATTTTAGTCCTAAATTGTCAAATATAATTTTAATTGATTCCAAATCAATCCCAAAATGATTTATACATGAAAATACAAGTTACAACAAAAAACCCAATTGTTTGTCAAATTGTCGAGAGGGTACTCAACTTTCCAAGATTTGCACTTTAGTCCAAATTTGTCAAAACAACTCAAGATCCAATCCAATCAACACCAAATTAATTGTACATCATATATACATCATTATTTAACACATATATGAAAATTCCCAAATTTGGAAAGGGGTATAAACCCTAATTTCTCAAAATTGTCTAATTGATCAATTAACACCAAATTAAATAAATTCAACACTTTAACTGAATCTTTACTACACCAAACAAGTCTCACCACCATGAATAAACTAAAGAACAATTCTAGGTCATCAATGAGTGGCTTAGCAACTTTAGAATAGCAACTTGATTATCAAATAATCAAAAGAATGCTTATTAACTCTTTATAAGTTTTCTTTAGTCATTATACATGCTTACATCTTTCTACCAAGTTCCCAAACATTCAATCACATGCACAAAAGAGTAGAGAAAATTCTAAACTACAAAAGTTGAAGCCTAGAACTATAGAAATAATTTCTAATTGAAGAAAGTTGAGAAAAACCTACAAAATCCAATTTTGCTTCAAGGTTTTCTTCTTGTTTCTTCACTTTTCTCTCAATCCTTATCTTTGTAATTTTTTTGGTAACTTGATTAAAAAACAAAAAATGAAATAAAATGTTTATATATTTTCCTAAGCATTGCCGAAAAATGGGCAAAAAAAATATTAGCCAAGTATTTCATTTTTGTTTCGATAAATAAATGGAAAATGAATTAATAAATTTGTGGTAATAAATCATTAAACCATTTAATGAAATCCACAAATGTTCCAATTAAATCAAGCCATTTAATCCAATCAAATTAGGGCATTTGCTTACTTTAATAAAGTAACTAGATATTTATTATTTAATTAATTTAACCATTTAATATTTAAATAATCAATTAATTAAATACAAATATCTTAAATATATGTATTATATTTACATTAAATAATTAAAATACATATATTGATTATATATGTCAAATATCACAATTTGACATTTAACAAATGACCGAAAGATCCCAATCGCATTTATTATCGTTTAACCGTTAAACGACTTATAAATAATCAGTATTATTCATAAAAATTGCCCTAGTGCTCTACGAGTATATTTTATTAGTGAGACTCTCTAGGTTCAGGTATATCCATCACGAAATCTAATTTCGTGTCCATAATCTACCCACCGTAAATTATGACGAACACGGATAAACTATCTGAACCATACAGGTCGAAGTCATTGTATACGTATAATCCCTCTCACGGGTATCCGGATTATTCCAGATATATAGATATAAACGTCAAATCTCTATAGATATAATCATGTCGACGTTTCTATTAGTAATCTCTTAATAACAATTAAAACTCACTTCTACAGTGTACCACAGGCCCATGGATTTAACAGATTACTAATTCCACATTAAATATTTATGCTCTGTACACAGAACTGACATATCCTATCTTGATACGCACAAGATATCTTGAGTATCAGTCCACACCCAATGAACAGGCGGAGGTCTGATCTAAATAGATCAGTGACGTGACTGTCATCAAAGTGTGGATGATAACTCATATATCCACGATGGTATCTCAAGTCAAAGAATTACTATGCTCACTCAACCCGAGAAGATTCTTATTGACGTTGGGGTACCATCCATTAATAATTTTTGGTGAGTCGTTCAGTGTTTATCCGATATAAACACCTACATGTCTATACGAGTCTCCCGAGACTCATGGTCACTGAGAAACCATTGAAATCCAATATTTCAATATACGACATATACTAGTCTCATCGGGTTTACTTACTGATCAAGTAATTGTAAACCTTAACCAGGAACAGTTAAAAAATGATATTGTTATGATACTACTCAATGATAGTTGCGACGCTTTTGTAACTGTATCATAGACAATCACTCTAAGGGCATTTACGTCTTTACCATATAATGAAGAAGAAATATTAAAGAAACAGTTCATTTTATTCACTAATAAAATATTTACAAGAGTATTTACAGGGAAATATATAAGAAATTGACGCTTTGAGCACCAACCCTAACAAACACCACCTTATTTATTAAATTCACACACCACAAGAAAATGGACCTTTAATGTCGAAATCTTTAACATCAAATTTTTTTTTTACGCTAATAAACCCTTTAGCGTCAAAATTTAAATTCGACGCTAAATGTCAAAAATTTAAATATAACTTTAGAAGACGGGAGTTTTTTTTTAAATATTAAAAAAAAATAAAGAAATAATAATATCATTTAGCGTCAATCAATTTAATTCGATGCTAAATCATAAACTTTTATCGTCGAATTGTAATTTTGACGCTAAATGGTAAATTTAAAATTGGCAATTTCTTGCATTCTAAAATTTGAATTTATCACCTAATAAAATTATATTTAAATTTTTTGACATTTAGCGATGAATTTTCGACGCTAAAATCAAAATTTCGGCGGAAATAATTCCCGCTATTTGAGGACCTTTAGCGACGAATTTTTTCCCTATAAATTCATTTGCTCTTTCATTTCTCTTATTCTCACTTTTTTTCTATGGTACTCTTATTTCCTATCTAAAATTCTTTTTTCCTTAAGGTTTTGTTTCAGTTTTTTATTTTATTTTATGTTAACATTCAATGTTTTTTTTTTTTTTTTTTTTTTTTTGGTAGGGGAATATGAAGATGAAGAAATTGTGGAAATGAAGACGGTGAAGCAAATGAAGAATATGAAAGTGAAGATGAAGAAAATATATAGAAAATTATAGTTTATCATTTTATCTTTTTTTTGTTGTGATAAATTTTATAATTTTATTTTAATATCAATAAAGATATCGTTGTTATAAATTTTTTATAACAAATTATAATGATATTCTTATATTTTCTAAAAATTTAATTACTTTTGTAATGAAATTTAGTTTGAAAATAATTTGTAATGTCAATTTGTTTATAATTAGTTTTTAAAACTAATTATAACGAATTATTTATTTATTTTTTACTATTTTCATCTTTAGCGTCGAAACATTTCGTCATTGAAAGTCTTCTGTGTCGAAATAAAATTTTGACGCGAAAACTTGGTCGAGAAATGTATTTAGCGTCAAAAACTGATTTCGATGATAAAGATAAGCACTTTATTGATAAAATATTTTGTCGCTGAAGATATATTTTTAGCGTCGAAATTGATTTTTGATGCTAAATACATTCTTCGATCAAGCTTTCGCGTCAAAATTTTACTTCGAATCAGATGACTTTTAGCGACGAAATTTTAACTTTTAGCGAAAGAATTTTTTTACGTTAAAAGTCAATTTTCTTGTAGTGACAATGCATGAAGAAAGTGATTCAACTCTATTTAAATTAGATTTCACCATGAAGCGAAAGTGAAGCCTATCAATGAGTTTTATGAATGAACCAAAATTTTAATATATTTTATGATGATATTATTAAAATAAATATTTTTTAAAAAAATCATAATTTAATTGAACTGCACTAATTTGACCTCAACTTACCGTAATTTTAATATTTTTATGATGCTATTATTAAAATAAATAAAATTTTAAATAAAATCATAATTTAATTGAACTACACTAATTTGATATGAAAAACAATGCAATAATTGACAACATCACCTTATTTATTATTTATTAAATTCACAATGCATGAAGAAAGTGACACAACTCTATTTAAATTAGATTTCACCATGAAGCGAAAGTGAAGCCTATCAATGAGCTTTATGATGAACAAAATTTTAATCTATTTTGGTGATATTATTATAATAATTATTTAAAAAAAAAATAATTTAATTGAACTACCCTAATTTGACAGTAACATATCATAAGATTGATAATGTATCGGATTTGAAAAAATCAAACCACAGTGTAAGTAAACAATATGAATATCCATTCAAATTTAAAAAATTACGATTTTATTTATATTGAAAACATTAATAAATAACATTTTAATTGAAATTGAATTTTTTGAAATCTGACCTATTTACTAACTCTTACTATTCCATTTTAAAGAGAATATTTGAAATAATTTTGACACACAAATAATTTATAATTTGATATTTGGATTTCGATTTATGAGAACTCATTTAGATAATATCTCGTAAAAGAAGAAAAAAAAAAAAAAACCCTCTAGTGGGAGGATTAGGTGATAACGCAAATGGCATAATCTAGGAACAAATCTTATAATTTAACATAATTAATATTTGAATAGTAGATCTCATATTGATTTGACTGGTCCAAATTTGAATGACAAATGAGTGAAATGACTAAATTGAGCATTAAAATGGTCATATTGTACGGACCGAATATTATAAATGTATGATCCAGTTCTTAATATTCTATAATAAAGTCCCAAAGCTTAATTAATTATTTTTCTGAATTATATGATTAATTTAATATTTTAAGGACCTTGAACAAGGCCATCAACAAGAAGGCCACATTGTGAAGAAAAAGCCAATGGGGTCATGTGAGTTAATGTAATTTAATTAATGGGTTGGCAGACAGATATTCTAAACCCAGATTATTAAACAAGTAATTAAAATTAATTAATTATGATTAAGGAAGATGTGGTCAATGGGGGAACTGACCAATGGCTGCAACATTACACTAATTAACACATTACCTAACCTATCTTATCTCTTTTGATTATCTTAATTTATTTTGGTTGTTGCAAATCAATCCATTATTATCTTGATATCCAACATCTTCAATGGGACCAGCCAATTTCTTAGCTTCTTTTATCTATTTATTATTTTTTGAAAAATCAAATTGTATTATAATAATATTATTATAACAGCAATACCATACTCATAATTCAATTTGTGTGATATTTTTTTGAATCTCCACTGGTTTGGTGGGGTGGTGCTCATGATCCCACCTTGAGGTCTTGTGTTCGAATTCGGATGGTGTATTTTTTGTAAGAGTCTAGGACAATCGTTGATTTTACCTTCTCCACATAAACACAGTAAATGGATTGGCGGTGGGATTTCCAACGATTTAAAAAAAAGTGATATTTTTTGACATCTCGTAAACTATTACTTATCTTATCAATTTATTATTACCTAGTAATTTTTATGAGGACCACGTGTTTGTAACAGTAGTTAAAATATAATTAAATTTCATAATTTTGAACGAAAACTTGAATTTTAGTTGATTTGTGATTTGATCATATAATAAAATCAAGATAATGTTAGGTAGGATATATAGTTCATTTTATAAAATTATAGCATTTTAAAGTCTATCTTAATAATATATAGGTGCTAAAATCTTTTATTAATATGAGATCAAATAATATTCGTCCCACTTAAATTTATCTCTTTAAAGAGTCATTAAAAATATATAAGCACTCAAAATTTTCCAAATCAAGATTCATTTCTGTTGAGTCCAGCTGCTGCATGCATGGCCTGCATGAAGGAAGCAACCTTGAAGCTTCATGATATCAGCTGCCATGCACCCCATGAGAAGACTCCAAGCTACTTTTGGTGGTGCCAGCAAAGGTGAAGAAAAATGGAGCAAACAAAAAACTTGGTTCCATGAATCAAGGAGTGAAAGGTGGGTGAACAATAACCAAACCTGGCCTATAAATTCAGGCCATTTCCAGTGTTAAAATGTATCCCAAAGAGAGTGTTGTATAGAGAGAAAGTGTGAGGTTTTGTAATTCAAGTTTTGTAATACTTGTAATCTATTCTTGTAGTAATAGAAGCAATTCGGTTTTTCCTCAAAACACTTTCTAAAGTGAGTGAATCACAACAAGTGGTATCAGAGCTTCGGTTGTTCTTTGGGGGTCGTAAAACCGATTAACAGAGCTTCCGATCGGAAAATCGGTTCCGACGAAAGTTGTAAAAAATCCAATTTGAGGGTACCATCAGCTAGTTCACGGAGAGACGAGCACAGTGATATTTTTCGGCGACCGATCAGACTTGCCACGTCAGCACATCCGGTCCCACTTGCCACGTCAGCACTGCCACATCAGCGCCACGTCAGCAGCCTGGTAAAATTCATTTAGCCCCATGAAGTTTTGAAATTTACAGTTTTGCCCCAGAATATTTAGGAATTTACAAATCAGCCCATGTGTCCGATTTAGACCAACGAAGTGTTTATTCCACCATTTTCGACCGTTCCGGACGCAACAGTGACCTCAGATTTGTGAAATTCAGCCCTGATTTTAATCTATTTTCATTTTAAACTTTAAAAACTTAAAATGGAAATGGAAGATTCACATTCTGGTGCAATGATTAAATTGGCTGCAACTAATTACTCCTTCTGGAGACCTCGGATGATAGATTTTTTGCATTGTAAAGATCTGTTTGATGTCATCGAGTTGAATGGAGAGAAACCAGAGTCTGTTAAGGAGTATGACTGGAATAAACTCAACAACAGAACTTTGGGTCAGATTAGGCAGTGGATCAGTCACAGTGTCTTCCACCACGTAGCACATGACACAGATGCTTATGAAATGTGGAGGAAATTGGAAGACATGTTCCAGGCCAAAACAGCTCGGAATAAGGCGTTAATCATGAGGCGTTTGGTGAACTGAAGCTACGGAGTGGAACTTCCGTTGCAGAACACACCAACGAGTTCTAAAGCCTGGTGAACCAGTTATCTGCAGTAGACATGCAACTGGCAGACTGCAGACGAAGCCTTCTTCTTGCTACTCAGTTCTCTTCCTGATAGCTGTGAGACTCTGGTGGTTACTCTCAGCAACTCAGCTCCAGGAGGTAAACTTACCATGCCTATGGTAAAAGATGCCCGGTCAAATGAATAAGCCAGAAGAAAAGACGTGGGCTCAGATCAAACAGAAGCCTTTGTCTCGGAGCAACGAGGAAGACAACAAGAGAAACATCAAGGTGGGAGGAGAGGCAGAAGCAAAAGCAGGGGCAGATCCAAGGATGGGAAAAAGACATACAAGTGCTTCCACTGTGGCATAGAAGGCCACTTGAAGAAAAATTACCGGAAACTGCAACGGGAGCACAAGGACAGGCAATAACCAGCCGAAGAAGAATGACGCGGAGACACTAGTAGTTACTACGGTAGATGTAGCTATATGCTCCGGCTAGGAAGAAGCATGCCTTCACACCGCAACTCAGGATGTCGAGTGGGTGGTAGATACTGCAGCATCCTACCACGTCACTCCTCACAAGGATTTCTTCACAACATACAAAGCATGAGACTTTGGAGCAGTGAATATGGGGAATACCAGTTCTTCTCAGATAGTGGGAATTGGTGAAATACAGTTGCAGACTGAAGGGTATACAATAACCTTTAAGGAGGTCAGACATGTTCCAGAACTTTGGCTCAACTTACTCTCGGGGGTAGCCCTTGACAAATAGGGCTATGCTAGCCACTTCAGAAACGGCACTTGGAGGATGATAAAAGGTGCCATGGTCATTGCCCGATGACATATCTGTGGAACCTTATACAAGACTTATGTGAAGATTTGTGTAGAAAGCCTAAATGTAGCTGAACCGGAGGCTTCTCAGAATCTGTGGCACCAGAGACTCGGTCAAATGAGTGAAATGGGGTTGTCTACCTTGACAAAGAATGATCTAATCTCTGTCTCCAAAAATGCTGCTCTGGATCCTTGCAATCACTGTCTCTTTGGTAAGCAACATCGAGTCTCTTTAAATTTCTCTTATACAAAGAAATCAGAGTTACTCAGTGTGGTGTACTCTGATGTATGTGGTCCCTTGGAGGTAAACTCACTAGGCGGTAATAAATATTTTCTGACTTTTATTGACGATGCTTCTCGGAAAGTATGGGTGTATTTTCTGAAATCAAAGGATCAGGTCCTGTAATATTTCAAACTGTTCCATGCC
The DNA here is from genome assembly GCA_019454045.1 of Zanthoxylum bungeanum. Classification (NCBI taxonomy): domain Eukaryota; kingdom Viridiplantae; phylum Streptophyta; class Magnoliopsida; order Sapindales; family Rutaceae; genus Zanthoxylum; species Zanthoxylum bungeanum. The sequence continues at coordinate 15,816 of SKCR01030776.1, forward strand.
ATGGTCGAGCGTGAAACATGAAAGAAACTGAAGTGCCTTCGCACAGACAATGGAGGCGAATACAATTCCAAGGAGTTCGATGCCTACTGCGGAAGCCACGACATTCGACACGAGAGGACTGTTCCACGCACCCCACAACACAATGGTGTCACTGAAAGGATGAACCGCACCATTATGGAGAAAGTCAGAAGCATGATCAGTATGGCTAAGCTGCCAAAGCCATTCTGGGGAGAAGCTGTTCGTGCCGCCTGCTACCTGATCAACAGATCACCATCTGTACCGTTGAATTTCTAGATTCCGGAGAAAGTGTGGTCTGGTAAGAATTCCTTTATATTCTCACATCAGAATATTCAGATGTTTAGCATTTTCACATGTATCCAAGGAGCTCAGGCAAAAGCTCGATGCAAGGACTACCACATGCATCTTTATAGGCTATAGAGACGAGGAATTTGGATACAGGCTATGAGACCCGAAGGAAATGAAGGTCATCAAAAGCAGAGATGTAGTGTTTCTTGAAGACCAGACAATAGAAGACATTGAAAAGCCCAAAATGCCTTCTAAAACCAGTGCCGACAATGCCGATGCAAATCCAGACACAACCCCAGCACCAACACCAGTGGCCACAGATGATGATGGGGTATAAGACACACCAGAAACAGAACCAGAGGAGGAAAAATGTGTTGAGCATAGGGAGCTACAACCTGCTCCATCAGAGGCTTCAGGATCATCCATAGATCCGGATGACAACAGACAGCCAGAACCTCCAGTACAAAGATTTGAGCGAGGCCGGATTCCATCAGCCAGATACTCAGGATCAGAATACATTCTGCTTACTGACGAGGGGGAGCCAGAAACCTTCAACGAAGCTGTATCTCATTAAGACAAAGACAAATGGCTGCACGCAATGCAGGATGAGATGGAATCTCTGCAGAAAAATAACACTTATGAGATAGTCAATCTCTCACATGGAATGAAGGCATTGAAGAACAAATGGGTATTCAAGCTCAAGAAAGACGGCATCAGAAAAGTGGTGAAACACAAAGTTCGGCTAGTGGTAAAAGGATTTCTATAGAAAAAGGAAATTGACTTTGATGAGATTTTTTCACCAGTGGTAAAAATGGCTTCAATCCGAGTTATCATAGGATTGGTAGCCAGATTGAACTTGTAGCTTGAACAGATGGATGTCAAAACAGCATTTCTTCATGGTGATTTGAATGAAGAAATCTACATAGAGCAGCTAGAAGGATTCAAGATTTCAGGAAAAGAAAACCTTGTTTGCAAGATGAAAAAGAGCTTGTACGGGCTCAAGCAAGCACCGAAACAGTGGTACAAGAAGTTCGACTCATTCATGGTGGGTCAAGGCTACAAAAGAACTGCAACAAATCAGTGTGTATACATTCAGAGGTTTCCAGATGGAAATTTCATTGCTTTTCTACTGTATGTAGATGACATGTTGATTGTTGGACAAGAAGCAGTGAAGATCAGCCAGTTGAAGAAGGAACTCTCCAAGGATTTCGACATGAAAGACTTAGGACCAGCTCAACAGATTTTGGGAATGAAGATTGTTCGTGACAGACAGAACAAGAAGTTATTTCTTTCACATGAGAGATATATTGAACGGATAATCAAAAGGTTCGATATACAGAAAGCCAAACCAGTCAGCGTTCCGCTAGCGCACCATTTAAAACTGAGCAAGAGTTCGTGCCTCTCATCTAAGAAAGAGATAGAGGAAATGTCAGCAATACCATATTCTTCAGCTATTGGAAGCCTTATGTATGCAATGGTATGTACCGGGCCAGATATTGCACACGCAGTGGGTGTAGTGAGCCGTTTTCTCTCTAACCTTGGAAAACAACACTGGGAGGCAGTCAAATGGATTCTCAGGTACCTCAAGGGTACAATGAAATTTCGTCTGTGTTATGAGGGAGCTGATCCGATCTTGGAAAACTATACAGATTCAGATATGGCGAGAGATCTTGATGGTAGGAAATCTACATCATGATTCATCTACACTTTTGCAGGAGGAGCTGTGTCATGGCTGTCAAGATTGCAGAGGTGTATTGCATTATCCACAATAGAAGCTGATCACATCGATATAGCTGAGGCATAAAAAGAAATGTTGTGGTTAAAGCGTTTTCTCCAAGAGTTAGAGATCAAGAAGACAGAATACAAGATACATTGTGACAGTTAGAGTGCTCTAGACTTGAGTAAGAACTCAATGTATCATTCCCAGATGAAACACATTGATATTCGCTACCACTGGATACGTGAGGTGATGGATCAACAACTGCTGAGAATAGTGAAGATCCATACAGATGAGAATCCAACAGACATATTAACGAAAGTGGTTACTCGAGACAAGCTAGAGTTATGCAGAGACATAATCGGGATAGCTGTCAGATGATGATTGTTTCAGATGTAGCTGGAGGGGGAGAATTGTTGAGTCCAACTGCTGTATGCATGGCCTGCATGAAGGAAGCAACCTTGAAGTTTCATGATACCAGCTGCCATGCAACCCATGAGAAGACTCCAAGCTACTTTCGGTGGTGCCGTCAAAGGTGAAGAAAAATGGAGCAAACAAACAACTTGGTTCCATGAATCAAAGAGTGAAAGGTGGGTGAACAGTAACCAAACATGGCCTATAAATTCAGGCCATTTCAAGTGTTAAAATGTATCCCAAAGAGAGTGTTGTATAGAGAGAAAGTGTGAGGTTTTGTAATTCAAGTTTTGTAATACTTGTAATCTATTCTTGTAGTAATAGAAGCAATTCGGTTTTTCCTCAAAACACTTTCTAAAGTGATCGGTGAATCACAAAAATTTCTTCCAAAATTCATCAACAGTGACTCTGATTTATTAACAACCTTAACATAATTTCTTCACTTGCATATATAATTAAATCAACAGGATTTAACGACATGCCATAGAGTCTATTGGTCAAAATTCTCTCAAACACCATCAAATTTTGAAAATGAATTATCAATATTTTTTTTAGAAACCCAAACCACCTGACCCGAGTGTGCTTCGTAGATAGCAGGACTTAGCTCATTGGTAGGACAAATCATGCCAAGTAATGCTACAAAAAGTGAAGCGTTAGCAGTTAAGAAGAACTATGAGACATAGCTCTTAACTGTAACAAAACTATGTCCCAGACTCTTACAAGAAACGAACCTCCTAAATTCGAACCTAGGACTTGAAGATTAAATTATGAACCTTACACTATCAAGTCACGCTCATTAGAGACGAAATTATCAATATATTGAAACTTAATTCACCTAATTGTGTTAAACAATATCACATCATGAGTCATTAGGAGTCTGCAATTCAGTTTGTTGTTTTGCTACTATGATATGCTGCATCTGTAGCAGATCATTACCACTTGAGTATGTTGTACTGCATCTGTAGCAGATCATTACCTCTTGAGAGTTTGTTCTTCATTTACCAGATTCTGTTTGTTCCCTCCAAAAGTTAGTTAGAGATCTACATGTGTTGATGTTTTAGTGGCTCTCTGTTTGACTTGCTAATGTATATAAACCGTGAGCTTCTTTTTGTATCACTATCTCTGGTTAATAAGAAAACTCAGTTCTCAAACTCTCTCTCAATTTCTCTGGAAATTTTCTCAAGAAACAATCATTGGACTTGCTTTAACTTGGTATCAGAGCCATAGATCTGAGATCTGTAATGGCTTCAACAAACATCTCATCTTTCTCTTCTTTGTTCACTTTCAGTACTCCAGTGAAGTTGGATCGATCCAACTAAATAATCTGGAAATCTCAAGTTCTTTCTTCAATAAGAGGAAATGATTTTGAGTGCTTTGTAACTGGAGAAAATAAGTGTCCAAGTCAGTTTCTACCTCCTGAAAGTGATAATACAGAAGCTGAAGCAAGGCTGAATCCATAATTTGGAGCTTGGAACAGGCAATATCAGATTCTAATGAGTTGGATGATGTCCTCAATAAGTCTTGATATTCTCAGCCTTGTGGTAAACTCTAAAACTTCCTTTGAGCTTTGGAATAGTTTAGAAGAACAATTTGGCTGTGAAACTATAGCTAAGAAAGTTCATCTCAAAATGAGACTCAATAATCTAAGAAAAGGCTCTTTAAAAATGGCAGATTACTTCGGAAAATTGAAAGACTTAACTGATGATCTGGCCTTGGCTGGTAGTCCTATAACTAGCCTTGACTTCATGACGAACCTCATAACTAATCTAGGACAACATTATGATCCAATTGTTGTGTTCATATAAGCAAATTTGCATAAGATGACTGTGAATGAAGCCTATTCTCTGTTATTAACACATGAGGCCAAGATAGAGAATAACAATATGCATGCTGTTAAAGAAGCTAAACAGAATTACACTGCTAATGTTGCTCAAACTGATTCTGGTCAAAAGAAGCCCTGGAACAGTGATGTTGGAAACAAAGGCTATTGGAATCAAAACAATGGAGGTAGAGGAAACAATATTGTTAATAGATGAGGATATCAGAATGGAAATTTCGGTGGTAATAATGGAAACTTTGGCCATAATAACGGGGTGGCTATCAAGGAAGAGGTAATTGGAACTGGAATAATGGACCAAAGGGAGTTAACATATGTGGTTATAGTTTTGGTGGTAGAGGTACATTTAATGGAGGCAGAGGTTTTGACTCAAGGATCATTTGTCAAATCTACTTCAAACCAAATCATACAGCAGCTGAATGTTACAATAGATTTACTAAGGGTTACATGCATAGCTTGGCTGGAACAAGTCAAGGACTAAGAGGAGGCTATATGTTAAATTAAGGACCACATGCAGCTTATATGGCTACTCCTGAAGGAACAGCAGATCAATGATGGTATTTGGACAGTGGAGCAACACATTATCTGACTAATGATTCTCAGAATCTGATGACAAGCAGTGAATATACAAGTAATAAACTTCTTCTTGTTGGAAATGGTCAAGGGTTAACAATAACTCACATTGGGTACACATGCTTTAACACTTCACTTGGAGCCTGTTTACACCTTACTGATATGTTGTGTGTTCCTCAAATCACTAAGAAACTGTTGAGTGTCTCTAAATTACTCACTAAGAAACTGTTGAGTGTCTCTAAATTACTCTCTGACAATGATATCTTATTAGAGTTCTCCTATAATCTGTGCTTTATTAAGAATAATAAGATGGGGACAATCCTGGCTCAAGGGGTTCTTAAAGAAGGATTGTACCAACTGTTTTCAAAAGATGATCACATTCAAACCTCATGTTCCCAGAAACTATATCCACCCAGCTCCATGCTTTCATTCCTAACAGATATTAAAACCTCAAGAAACTCTTATTCTACTTCTCTAAATAATTGTAATGCAGAGGCATTTGTAATGATTGGTTCATCTAATGTTTTTGTAAACATTTTACATCAAAGACTTGGTCATCCAAGCTTGCATGTCTTGAAAACCATTTTGAATTCAAATCATATTCCTTCAACCATTTCAGATTCTCAACTACATTTCTGTGATGCTTGTCAGTATGGCAAGATGCACCAGTTATATTTTTCCTCTAGTGAAATCAGAACTCAAACTCCACTTGAGCTGATACATACAGATCTTTGGGGCCCTGCACCCTTGATGTCTAGAGATGGTTATAGATATTATGTGTCATTTGTAGATGATTTCACTAGGTATGTCTGGATGTTCCCTTTGATCCAAAAATCTGAAACTCTAAACACCTTCAAACACTTCAAACTCCTAGTTGAAAAACAGTTAATCTTACCCATCAAAGCAGTTCAGTCAGATTGGGGGGAGAATATAGAGTCGTTGATTCCTTTCTCAAGGCAGAAGAAATTAGCTTTAGGCATAGCTGTCCTCATACTCACCATCAGAATGGTGTGGTAGAAAGAAAGCATAGACATGTGGTAGAGACAGGGTTAACCCTCTTGGCTCAGGCAAAAATGCCACTCTCTTTCTGGTGGGAATCTTTTCACACTTCTACATATTTGATAAATAGATTGCCAACAATTGTCTTGAACAATATTTCACCCTTTCAAAAACTTCATCAACAACCACCGGATTTTGATTTTCTTAAGGTATTTGGTTGTGCGTGCTTTCCTTTATTACGACCATATCATGCTCACAAGTTCAACTTTCACACTCAAAAGTGTATTATGATTGGATACAGTCCTATGCATAAAGGTTACAAGTGTCTAGATATGTCAGGGAAAGTTTATATTGCAAGATATGTCAAGTTCAATGAGTCTGATTTTCCTTATTCTGAACTTTTTCTTTCCCAATCAATTTCTTCTTCCAAGTCAAACACTTCAGATCCGCAATACCTTGTTCCATTTCAAACTTTTTCTGTTCCACCTCTCATCTCAGACAGTACAGTTGCACAACCTTCCACTGCAATCCCTTCAGGTAACATAAGTCCTGCTTTTAGTGGTAATCAGATATCACAGTCTAGTTCATCAGGAAACTTAGTCATTCCTGTTGAATCTACTGTTATTTCATCTCCATCTCCAGAAACTGTTGTTCAGAAATTTAACACTCATCCTATGATTACAAGAGCCAAGAGAGGAATCTTTAAGCCTAAAACATTATTAGCTGCTATTCAACACTTAGAACCTACAAGTGTTAAAATAGCACTACAAGATCATAAATGGCTTCAAGCCATGAAAGAGGAATATACAGCTCTTCAGAAGAATCAAACCTGGCAGCTGGTACCACCAGACACAGCCTCTAAACTTATAAGCAACAAATGGGTTTTTTCGAGTAAAGTATTTACGAGATGGGAGTATTTCCAAATACAAGGCAAGATTGGTGGCTAAAGGATTTCACCAAACACATGGAGTTGATTATTTTGAAACTTTCAGCCATGTGGTTAAACCTTGCACTGTGCGAGTTGTTTTGAGCTTAGCAGTAATGTTTCATTGGCCCATTAGACAACTGAACATCAAAAATGCTTTCTTACATGGAAAACTCACTGAAGAAGTGTTCATGAAGCAACCAGAGGGTTTTGTCCATCCTCAGTTTCCTAATCACATCTGCAAGCTCAACAAAGCATTATATGGATTAAAACAAGCTCCAAGAGCTTGGTATGATCAGTTGAAGACCTCTCTATAACAATGAGGATTTCTAACCTCCAAGTCAGATACCTCAATTTTCATCAAACATGCCTCAGGGCATATTCTTCTCATTCTCATCTATGTGGATGATATCCTTATCACAGGCTCAAATTCACAGCATGTAGAATCAGTTATAGCTCAACTAGGTACGACCTATGCACTAAAGGACTTGGGGGACATCAATTATTTCCTTGGTTTAGAAGTGACCCCTTCCACTGATGGTTTGCATTTATCTCAAACCAAATACATTGGAGATATACTGCACAAAGCTCAGATGATTGACTGCAAAGGGTGTCCAACTCCTATGAGTACCACTGAGAAACTTAGTAAAGATAAAAGTGCCACATTCTCTAATCATTTTCTCTACAGAAGTATTGTTGGATCACTTCAAGATCTAGTACTCACACGACCTGAAATAAAATTCTCTGTCAGCAAACTTAGTCAATTCTTGTCTGCACCCACTAATCTTCACTGGCAAACTTGTAAACGAGTCTTAAGATACATCCAATCCACTGCTGATTTTGGTATACAGTTTTACCACAACAACTCTTTGTCCCTACAAGCATTTTCAGATGCTGATTGGGGCTCTGTCCATGATGACAGAAGACCTGTTGTGGGATATTGTGTCTATCTTGGCCAAAATCTTATCTATTGGTCCGCTAAAAAGTAACACATTGTGTCCAGATCAACTGCTGAGTCTGAGTACAAGGCCCTTGCTTTAACTGTTTCTGAAGTTATTTGGATTTCTTATCTTCTTAAAGAGCTACATATCACCTTGCCTCAAGTCCATTGCTTCATTGTGATAACAAAAGTGCTGAAGCCTTAGCCAGTAATCCAAAATATCATTATAGAACTAAACATATAGAGCTTGACCTCCACTTTGTCAGAGAACACATAGCTCAGAAGGAGTTGCAAGTCTGTCATGTGTCAAGCTCTAACCAAGTTGCTGACATTCTCACTAAACCCTTCCTCTTGATCCATTTGTCCATCTTCGATCCAAGCTCAATGTTCTTCCCCGACCTTGAGCTTGAGGGGGGATGTTAAACAATATCACATCAGGAGTCATCAGGAGTCTGCAATTCAATTTGTTGTTTTGCTACTATGCTATGCTGCATCTGTAGCAGATCATTACCACTTGAGTATGTTGTACTGCATCTGTAGCAGATCATTACCTCTTGAGAGTTTGTTCTTCATTTACCAGATTCTGTTTGTTCCCTCCAAAAGTTAGTTAGAGATCTACATGTGTTGATGTTTTAGTGGCTCTCTGTTTGACTTGCTAATGTATATAAACCGTGAGCTTCTTCTTGTATCACTATCTCTGGTTAATAAGAAAACTCAGTTCTCAAACTCTCTCTCAATTTTTCTGGAAATTTTCTCAAGAAACAAACATTGGACTTGCTTTAACTAATTGGAACAAGATAAGCAACCACCACCGCAATTGTTTACTTTGTGAAACAAGAAACAAATTTGTGATGGCAACTGAGCCTCATAAAATTGTGTAAATTGCTTAAGAAGACAAAAGCATGGGAGATCGAGGGTTCGGTGAGTAGCGAGGGTTAATCCGATTGATGGTATGGCCCGTGGCGTGGATATACGTTTTGATAATCGGCGCGGAAGTCCCTAAGAGAAGTGGTTTGGTGGAGTAGGGTTCAGATCTCACATTGAAGTCCTGGGTTCGAATTCATGGAGTGCGTTTCTTGCAAGAGTATGAGACAGCAAGAGGTTTTACCCGCTCCACTTAAGTCCGGAAAATGGTGATTTGGCGGTTTCCAACAATTCAAAAAAAAAAAAATTTGGTGCGGAAATATAGACTTTTGTTTATTTTAATTCCAACTTTATTTCTATTTCCAAATTCACACTATACTTGTAGTGGGCAATTATAGTGCTTAGATTCTTTGATCATAGGCGGTACAAATTATGTTGGTATTTTACTATTTTAGAAATTGCAAATGGGAAAAAGATGACACACAATCTTGAGAGTTTTGACTAAATTTTGATATAGCAATCAAGTCTCGCTGCTTTTGAGGGGAAAAAAAGGGAAACAGAACAAAACAAGCAAACGACAAAGCAACTAAAGATAAAAGGAAAAGCAATATATAAGCTTATTGTTATGCATATGATCACAACTTGCCCAGTAATATCACATCAAATATAGTCTAAATACATGAGGAGAATATTGTGCAATAGAGCACACAACAACAGCACACAGTATGAGGAAAAGAGAGCCCACCATTTTCTCTATTGTATAATTTGCATACTTGCTAGAGCTTGATACGAGCATAATCTTTACATTGTTAACATTCTTTAAACTAAGAATCCCCGATAGATCACCAAGCTTCGTACCTTTCAAACTCTTGTACAAATGCCGGTGGTTGTTCATTGCAAAAAAAAAAAAAAAAAATGTTGCATGGATAAGGTTACGTCATCATAAGCCTTCTCCAAATTCTGTTCAATGACTTCGATGATGATCTCCAAAACCTCATTCGCAGCAAGGAGAGCCTTGATTTGATCACAATTATTGGATTCTCTTTCTTGTGAAACAGCCATGCCACCTGAATATCTAGCTATATAATGGTTTAATGATTTGATTTTTCATGTTATTCTCCGTAACCTTTGTACAAGTCAAATTTGGGTCAGGGACTCAAATATATCATTATGTCATAGGCCCACGTATGAGACTTGAATCAAAACATGATACATGACCTTCATCTGGCCTAAAATGACGTTATGAGCTACCATTGAGACCCAATCCACTCGAATTCTAGTCACTAAAAGACGACTCTGCACATGACTCACATGTAGGGCCCACGAGCCCGTTTGCCTATAAGGGTAAAAGGCTCATGTGACTTAAAAGGCCTATATGAATCGCAGACCAGGTTATGCGGTATCTCAATAGACATTACTAGCACTAATCCTTTTCCAATATTGAAACTAAGTATTTGGACCAATCCAACTACAAATGAGATTACACCTAATCCCAGAGTATCTAGGTAATCCTAATTCAATCCAAACTTCACTACTCTCTCCTAAAAGGATTGTAATTCAACTATTCCAAGGATTCCTAAACGGACTAAAGTGACTACTTCACAACCTATAAAAGGAGATGGGGTCCAAGGGATTGAGGCATTCACTGATGACTCATGACTCACAGATGAATCATGACTCATGATTCAACACTCAACATTTATCATTCAACTTAGGCTCTCACACTCGAGTTGTCTTGTTTCTTCTCTCCTTTTGCTCACCACCATCATTGACTTGAGCGTCGGAGTACCTACGGTGATGAACACTAAAACAAAATTACATTTAATAAAGAGAAAGTAATAATATTACACTTATAATTTCATTAATCTTCTTAATTTAGCGCATTTGTGAAATAATAATTAAATTTATGTTTTATATATTTTTATTGTGATTTTTATTTCTTACGTAAGTGAAATAATACTTTGGATACATTGTTAGTGTTCCTAGAACATGCCAAAGATCTCTAAGAGTGATTCGTGTGTGAATAATCAAAGACAAGTTGCGGAAAAACTCACTTTGATCGGATGAGATTCAAAACTTTTTTCTTTGTATTTGTTGAAACTCCAAGCTTTGTAGAGTGTTTCCAACACTTGGGTGAGTTTCCCTATCACCTTAATAACTCCTTCAAGTGCTAGCTTGCTTGAATTTTGCAACAAAATTTCAAGAAATGGAGAGGGAGTGCTCGGCAATTGCATGGAGAAGAGAGAGGAATAGTTTTGGTTTTTGATATTTTGTTTCTAAAACAATTACCAAGTAAACTTCCAAAGTTGGTATATGGTTTAATTTCAAAAATAAAATAATGAAGTGTGTTGAGATTAGTTAGTGTGATTTACAAGCAATCTAAACTTACACTCAACAATTAACAACTTCTATCACATGTCAAATGTGTGATGTAAGTCAAGTGGGTCCAACCACTTTTAAATTCTAAATTTAAGTCGAATAATCTCAACACGAACTTCGCTCGGGCTCAGGTTCGTTTAATTCCGAAATAAACGAATTTGCCGTTACGATATAATTAAATCCAATTTAATTAAATAATAATGTCTAGCAAAATTATTATGAAAGTCGCTTACGAATTAATTCTAAATTAATTCATTTACCATAATTAAAATCCAATTTTAATTCCGCTTTGAAATCTAATTTCAATTAATATATCCGATATATTATTTTAGCCCAAATAAATAAATTAAATAAAAAAACTAATTTAACTATTAAATTTATTTTACCGATTAATTCCAAATTAATCGCGTTCTCTCCTCTCGACGAATTTAATCCCAGATAAATTCTCGATGTAATTAATCACAAATTAATTATTTCTCTGATAATTAATCCCAGATTAATTTTTGCTGTAATTAATCCCAAATTAATTTTCACTCTCATAATTAATCCTAGATTAATTCTGTTCGAGTCAAATATCATCGGTGAATCTTCGGGAAGCGACCCAAGAGATCCCTGGATATGTTGGCAGTAAATCCAGTTGTCGGACTATCCGAACACGTGCGTACCTGGTACCACGTTCTTACCGATTTACAAGACATGGTTGGCTTCTAGCAAAGCACCGTGCCTACCCAATTCTCCGGAAATATTCTTTTAAGGAATACATAATCTTTATCAAGCGTAGTATACTAAGTATTGCGCATTACGATCCAGTATCGGATGTCACATGCTAGGCCTGGGGTTGGAATTGTGTCTACCCCGTACGAAGCATATATCGGATCACTAGCAACTAGTCTCTGTAATCGGATAATCATGACCTTGTCATACTATCCCGATAGCTGTAGCATTTAAGAGTACCAGTTTTATATCCCTGCGTGATCATCATCTCCATATGACTGAAGTGACACTTCCATCTTGACATCACACCCAATACACTACGATTCTCAATAAACCCAAAAGAGGCGTACACAAAACCTGTTAAAGCCCCGGACGACCAAAACCAAAACGTATTGTTTGTCGCAAGTATTAACGATGCAAGTCTCAGGTTAAGACCAAATACACCTACCCTGATTCGGATTCCCATAGACACATAGTCATACTACCAATGAGATTCCGATGGGTCTATCCAGAGCGAAGCTGTTTCCGGTCCAACGGCTAACAGAAACTCCTATCACACTTGCATAAGTATTCAATACTTAAATATATGAGAACTATGTCGTTAAGCTTCCATAACGCGCACAAGTGCAATACTAGTCTATTCCGCATTATCGATGTCCAGTCTCGAAAATACTACGACTAGGGATATTTAATGATTAAACCTTTCGTGGATTAATATTGTCTCATATCTTATTAATCTGGTACTAATCATATGGACTTTTATCATTTATATATCCAAGTAATCCAATTACAAAATGATAAAAGAGCAATTTCCTTTGCCACGTAGTTAATTTATACAAAGAACACCATGTCTTTTATAAATAGTGATGCTATGGGTCATAATTGTCCAACAATCTCCCACTTGGCCTATAGCCAATCACTCAAGTGTCCAACACTTGAACTATATACAGGTCGCTCATGCTTATGCTGAGATATTACTTTCGTCAGCGGATTTACAAGGTTATCATCTGTTGTGATTTATTCGATCATCACATCGCCTCGATGTATGATCTCACGAATCAGATAAAATCATTTGAAGTACATACTTGGATCATTGATGAGACCGTAATTATTTAGCCTGTGCTGTAGCCCAGCTCAGCTGCTAACAGAACTACTCCTAATCCAATTAGGAATTTTTTATAGATCCAAAATGCTTCTTTTGCTGCCTCAGCCGCAGCAATATATTCCGCTTTTGTTGTTGAATCGGCAATAGTATCTTGCTTGGAAGATTTCCAGCTCACTGTTCCGTTGTTCAAACAAAATATGTACCCTTATTTCGACTTATAGTCGTCTTTATCGGTTAGAAAACTTGTGTCGGTGAACCTAGTCACCTCAAGTTCTCTTTCTCCATGGATTAAGAATGCATCCTTAGTTCGTCTAAGATACTCAATGATGTTCTTTACTTCAATCTAGTGACCATCACCTGGATCGGCCTGATTGTGACTCCATATGCTCAAAACATATGAGACACTAGGTCACGTACATATCTTTCAATGTACGAGTTCTCGGAGGGTTCCAACAACTTTTAGATCTATCCCAGTAGATCTTTATTCCTAGAATAAAAGTTGTCTCTCCCAGTTTTTCATGGAGAATTTTAATGAAAGTCAAGCTTTCACCGATTGTAATATGGGAATGTTATTGCTAAGAAGCAATACATCATCAATGTATAGGACAATCAATGTCAGTGCGCTCCACTAACCTTCTTATATACACAAGAATCATCTTTGTTTTGAATGAAATCATATACCATTATGATCTCATCAAAATGTTGGTTTCAAGAAAGCAATGCTTACTTTAATCCATAAATGGATCAATTTAACTTGCAAACATTGTTTGCATGTTTCATCACGACAAAACTGTCAGGATGTTGTAAACATCCTCCAAAAGGTTTCCGTTAAGGAAAATAGTTTTGCATCCATTTTCCATATTTCATAAACGAAATATGCATCAATAGCAAGCATTATCCGAATGGATTTAATCATGGCAATAGGTAAAAGGTTTCGTCGTAATCGAAACCATGTTGATGACGATACCCTTTCGCTACAAGCCCAGCTTTATACGTTTTTATGTTCCCATCCATGTTTGTCTTCACTATGAAGACCCATTTATCACCAATAGGCACAATGCCTTCTGGTGTATCAACTAGTATCCAAACTCATTTGATATACATGGAATCCATTTCGAACTTCATGGCACTTTGCCACAGAGCGAAGTCGATATCTTGTATCGTTTCCTCATACGTAGTCTATTCGTCTTCCTCAATAAGATTGACATCTACATGAGGTTAGATCAGAAACCCATACCTCTTAGGTTGTTTCCTGACTCTTGCCGACCTACAAGGTTCTTGTGTATTAGAAGATTGTGGTACAGTCTCATCCTTGATGAACTGTTCGTGTTCCGTTAAGGAATCAGTGCCAGGAATAGTATCACTATGATTTTCATCGAGTTCTACTTTCCTCCCACTTACCACTGCATTTAGGAATTCCTCTAAGGAAAACCGCATGGAGAGCAATAAATATCTTGTTCTCTTTTGGGTTGTAGAGGTAATATCCTTTGGTTTGCCTAGGATAACCTACAAATAGGCATTTATCCGATTTGGGTTCTAGTTTGGTACCATCCAAACATATGCCCAGCATTCCCAAATCTTCAGGAATGAGAAACCCATTTTCTTTCATATCCATTTTCATATGGAGACCGTCCAACATACTTTGACGAAACCTTATTCAAAATAAGTATTGCACTGTTCAATGCGTATCCCTAGAAGGAAATTAGTAGCTCAGTGCGACTCATTATTGACCTTACCATGTCCAACAAAGTTCGGTTTCTCCGTTTGGACACACCACTCAATTGAGGTGTTCTGGGAGGCGTCCACTGTGAAAGAATACCATACTCTTTCAAGTAATCGAGAAACTCATTGCTCAAGTATTTTCCACCACGGTCCAACCGTAATGTTTTAATACTTTTGTCAGTCTACTTTTCTACTTCGTGTCGAAACCCTTTGAATTTATCAAATATTTCCAACTTGTGTTTCATAAGACACACATAACCATAACGCGATGCAACATCCATACAGGTTACGAAATATTGATATCCACCTCTAGCCTGGTTAGACATGGGCCCACATACGTCACCATGAATGAGGGCTAACAGCTCGGTGGCACATACACCCTTTACAGCTAAAAGGCGTTTTAGGCACTTTGCCTAATAAACAAGATTCGTAGACGTCATATAATTTAGGATCAAATTTGTCCATAGTATCCATTCTTCAAAAGAGTGGATATACAAGTCTTGTTAATGCGTCCCAGACGACAATGCCACAAATAAGTCTCATTTGATTTACTCAGTTTGAGCTTTTTGTTTGTCATGTTATATGTTTGAGATTCATTTATATTCTAAATATAAATATTGTTATTCACATCTAATGTGTATATCTCAATATCATCTTTATAAACAAAACACCCAGTGTTCTGGAACATAAAGGTATACCCGCAACGGGTTAAACTAGATATAGAGATAACGTTTCTAGTCAAACTAGGTACATTATAATAGTTTTCTAATTTAAGTACATGCCCAAAGGGCAGTTCCAAAACTTAGGTTCCCACAGCCAAAACACAGCGACTCTCGTCTTATTTCTGACTCGCAGGTCAATCTCATTTGAAGCCAGTCTCCTGTTAATCAACAGATCCCGCACATCAGTACATATGTATGTACCACACCCAGTATCAAAATCCAATTTTAAAACTAGCAGTGGATATGTTTATAACAAACATACCTGAAGTCGGAGCCTTGCCTGCCTTCACTTCCTTTATATCTGCCTTGTCCATACGTCAGTCACACTTCCAGTGACCCCGTTTGCCACAGTTTAGGCAGAAATGTTGGGATATGTCCTTAGTCTTCCCAGGAGACTATGACGATTTTGCCTTTGCCCTTTTCTCACACCCTTTTAGAAGCTCTGGCTCTGCCTCCTTGAGCATAGCCATTAACTCTCCAATAGTTTTCTCTTAGTTCATGATGAACCCGCCCCAGCATTTGGGTAGAGACTGTAAGATCAGATCTATGGAAGTCTCGGCCTAGTAGGTAATGCCCAGCTAACCTTAGCTGTTTGATGTCAGCAATCATCTGCGACACCTAGTGCTCGACAGATGTACCTTCTGACATTCGCGAACGAAAGAGCTTCTTTTGCAATTCGTACTTCTAAGATCTAAGATTAGATCTATGAAGATCATTTGATTTCAACATCATGGTTTAAGGATCTAATCCTTAGTTATGACGATGAAATTAAGAAGTCATTGCGGCAAGCATAACGAATTGAGCACTAAAGTTATCATCACGATGAGTCTTCTAAAGCTTATGCTCTACTATTTCCTCAACTCCGGGCTCAGGCCCGAGAGGTTTATCTATTACATAGAGTAACTTCTTGGCTTCCAGGACTATCCAGAGATTCATTTCACAATCTGGAAAATTATAGCCGTTAAAGACATTATCGCCCATGATTATGTCCGCAACGTTAATCTTTCCAGCCATCTTGATTGCTATAGTCCAACTATCCAATCAACGATTTTGGGTACACTCAAAATGTAATGATTATTATAGTCTAACTATATAATCAACTACAAGTGGAGTAATGTGTTGTACAGTCTAACAATTCAAAGAAAACAATATTCAATATTATTCCAACTAATATATTTATAACGACGATAAATTAAAATAAAAGAGCACGTATTGGCAAGTATTTAAACGAAATTGCAAATTTAATACTTGCCTTCCACTATTTTTCGGTGAGCCTCTAACCCTCTGTGGAGTACTCGGGAAACCTAGTTTCCTAGTGGGCTAGGATCCCGTTAAATAACACACAACCTTGACTTTGGCCAACAAGTGGTATGAAACTTAACTAGGTAGATCTCTAAGATCAATTGGATCCCATCCAATTCCTAGATCCAGTAGGTGGATCTCCAAGTCCGAAACATATATCCATTATATGTAATATATCCAATATATTTCCTAACCTATTTCCTCTGAATCAACTAAGCCTTGGCTTTGGCTCAACAAGCTTAATGATTCCAATTAAGCGGGACCCATTGACAGTGGGAAAGCTTCGTAATCCACGTCGATGAACTAGAAGTGACCTTGAATTTGGCCAATAAATCACAACCGCCCAAGACATGCGATATAGAACAAAGCTTTCGTGGTTCAAACACATCTGCGATGGACATTGATCTTGACTTTGGCCAACAAACCAATGCCAATCTTGGATCTTGAGAGAGAACCACTCAATGGAAGGAAAAACAATTAATATTTGATGAGGGTTTTTGCGTAATTGGCAACCAATTTATTATCTTTGATTAGGTCTCATCATACACCCTTAAGCATACATTCTAAAAGCATAATAAGACGCGAAATAAATTAATAATGATATACGGATGGATATATAACAAATTTGTTCCTAGAAGAAATCTCTCCATTTCCTCTCTCCCGCTAGCACTATTCATAGTTCTACCCAATTACATAGCACTAAAAGAAACCTCATTAACATTGAGGGGAATTGGTGAGAAGAGAAATACAATGAGAATAGAGATAATAGGCTGGACACGCAGGTCCAATTTAATAAATTCTAAATTTTTTACAACAATTTCCAAAATTACCCTCACCCTTCTAATATCCATCTGATATATATTATTCATACAATACATCAAAGTATTCACACAAAGCATGTTATTCAATCAATCGAATCCAATTAATTAATCTTTGAATTAATGACCATCCAATGTTCAAACAACGATTTGATTTTCACGAGTCCAACTCGTTTAAGAATAAATACTCAAAGTATGTATTCTTGAATTATATCGAACTACAATTTTAAATCCAATTTAAATTGTATCCAATATTAATTTATATTTAATTCCAAATTAAATAATTACACTTTTAATAGTGCCTTTTAGACTTGAATTCCAAATCCAATCTTCGTGGGTCTCAAAGGCCCAATTAGTATCCAATAATATTTAATTAAAGTCCAATGGGCTTTTAATTAATTCTTTAGGCATGGGCTTTGGCTATTATGGATCAAACCCAAGATGCGAAGGCCCAATTAGGAATCACCCTATACCAAAATCAATTTAGGCTCAATTAAATATTAAAAGGCACATTAGTTATATTTGGACTTTATGGTAATGGTTTTAGGCCCAATTTGGATCCAATCCATTTGTCTTAAACCAAGCTTGGCCAACCAAACCCATTAAGCCCAAATACAACAAAAATAGCCCAATCCAATTTAAAGACTAATTTTAATTAATATAACATTCCAAATATTACATTAATTTTAATTAAAGTGTAATAGCCATAATTAATTAGTTAAACCAATATTTCCAAAACATCAATTAAACTAATTAATCATGCTTAAATAATCAACTCATGTCCAACACAATTGAAGCAAAATCAATCAATTACACATGATTCTTGTTCACGGCAATTTGGGCATAATAATATCCAATTTTGATTTCAATGAAATTAAATCTATTGATTCACAAATCCAGTTTAAACTCATCCAATAGCCTAATCAACAAACAAATCACCATGAACACTATTAGGGTAGATTCGACCAAGCTAGATTTTTAGGGGAAATTAATCTAATCAATTTATCTCAAATCTATTGATTCACAAATCCAATTTATCATCATTAAAGCTCAACCAAAAAACTAATTTGAAAAAATCATGCTCCAAACACAAAATTCCCAAATTAAAGTATATAAACCCTAAACTTAAATAATGCTTAGAAAAGGCTCTGATACCATTGTTAGTGTTCCTAGAACATGCTAAGGATCTCTAAGAGTGATTCGTATGTGAATAATCAAAGACAAGTTGCGGAAAAACTCACTTTGATCGGATGAGATTCAAAACTTTTTTCTTTGTATTTGTTGAAGCTCCAAGCTTTGTAGAGTGTTTCCAACACTTGGGTGAGTTTCCCTATCACCTTAATCAACTCCTTCAAGTGCTATCTTGCTTGAATTTTGCAACAAAATTCCAAGAAATGGAGAGGGAGTGCTCGGCAATTGCATGGAGAAGAGAGATGAATAGTTTTGGTTGTTAATATTTTGTTTCTAAAACAATTACCAAGTCAACTTACAAAGTTGGTATATGGTTTAATTTCAAAAATAAAATAATGAAGTGTGTTGAGATTGGTTAGTGTGATTTATAAGCAATCTAAGCTTACACTCAACAATTAACAACTTCCATCACATGTCAAATGTGTGATGTAAGTCAAGTGGGTCCCACCACTTTTAAATTCCAAATTTAAGTCGAATAATCTCAACACGCAACTTCGCTCGGGCTCGGGTTCGTTTAATTCCGAAACAAATGAATTTGTCGTTACGACATAATTAAATCCAATTTAATTAAATAATAATGTCTAACAAAATTATTACGAAAGTCGCTTATGAATTAATTCTAAATTAATTCGTTTTCCTGAATTAAAATCCAATTTTAATTCCGCTTTGAAATCTAATTTCAATTAATATATCCGATATATTATTTTAGCCCAAATAAATAAATAAAATAGAAAAATCCAATTTAACTATTAAATTTATTTTACCGATTAATTTCAAATTAATCACATTCTCTCCTCTCGATGAATTTAATCCCAGATTAATTCTTTCTCTGATAATTAATCCCAGATTAATTCTTACCGTAATTAATCCCAGATTAATTTTATCTCTCAAAATTAATCCAAGATTAGTTCTGTTCGAGTCAAATATCATCGGTGAATCTTCGGGAAGCGACCCAAGAGATCCCTGTATATGTTGGCAGTAAATACAGTTGTCGGACTATCCGAACACGTGCGTACCCGGTACCACGTTCTTACCGATTTACAAGACATGGTTGGCTTCTAGCAAAGCACCGTGCCTACCCAATTCTCCAGAAATATTCTTTTAAGGAATACATAATCTTTATCAAGCGTAGTATACTAAGTATTGCGTATTACGATCCAGTATCAGATGTCACATGCTAGGCCGGGGGCTGGAATTGTGTCTACCCCGTACGAAGCATATATCGGATCACTAGCAACTAGTCTCTGTAATCGGATAGTCATGACCTTGTCATGTTATCCCGATAGCTGCAACATTAAGAGTACCGGTTCTGTATCCCTGCGTGATCATCATCTCCATATGACTGAAGTGACACTTCCATCTTGACATCACACACCCAATACACTACGATTCTCAGTAAACCCAGAAGAGGCATACACAGAACCTGTTAAAGCCCCGGATGACCAAAAACAAAGCGTACTGATTGTCGCTTGTATTAGCGATGCAAGTCCTAGGTTAAGACCAAATACACCTACCCTGATTCGGATTCCCATAGACAAATAGTCATACTACCAATGAGATTCCGAGGGGTCTATCCATAGTGAAGCTGTTTCCGGTCCAACGGCTAACAGAACCTCCTATCACACTTGCATAAGTATCCAATACTTAAATATATGCGAACTATGTCGTTAAGCTTCCATAACGCGCACAAGTGCAATACTAGTCTATTCCGCATTATCGATGTCCAGTCTCGATAATACTACGACTAGGGATATTTAATGATTAAACCTTTCGTGGATTAATACTGTCTCATAGCTTATTAATCCGGTACTAATCATATGGACTTTTATCATTTATATATCCAAGTAATCCAATTACAAAATGATAAAAGATCAATTTCCTTTGTCACGTAGTTAATTTGTACAAAGAACACCATGTCTTTTATAAATAGTGATGTTATGGGTCATAATTGTCTAACATATATAACTATAAAAATGGACGTGACATGCCGAAATTGATGATGAAGAAGAAGAAGAAAAAGAAGAAGAAAAAGAAGAAGAAGAAGAAGAAGAAGAAGAAGAAGAAGAAGAAGAAGAAGAATAATAATAATAATAATTATAATAATAATAATAATAATAATAATAATAATAATAATAATAATAATAATAATAATAATAATAATAATAATAAGAATAATAATAATAATAATAATAATAATAATAATAATAATAATAATAATAATAA
This sequence comes from Zanthoxylum bungeanum, assembly GCA_019454045.1. NCBI lineage: Eukaryota > Viridiplantae > Streptophyta > Magnoliopsida > Sapindales > Rutaceae > Zanthoxylum > Zanthoxylum bungeanum. The sequence continues at coordinate 36,567 of SKCR01030776.1, forward strand.
TAATAATAATAATAATAATAATAATAATAATAATAATAATAATAATAATAATAATAATAATAATAATAATAATAATAATAATAATAATAATAATAATAATCCTACCTTATTTCAGCAGCCCGCTCCATATTTCTCTCTGAGAATCTGTGGAGTTTCAGCTTTTATATGTTTTATTTTTCACGCTTTGTTGTAATGTTTTTCTTTCAATAATAACATTTGACAATTTTTATTCAAATCATTAGTAGCGAATTTTGCATTATTAAATACAATACAATTGTTAATAGTAGGAGGTGCTCAATACCTCTTACTATAAATAGAGGTGCTCAACACCTTAGTTCAATAGCCCGCTTCATATTTCTCTTTGAGAATTTTTGAAGTTTCAGCTTTTGTATGTTTATTTTTCACGCTTTATTGTAATTATTTTTCTTTCAGTATTAAAATTTTGCAAGTTTTATTCAAATCATTAGTAGCTAATTTTACATTATTAAATAAAATATAATTGTTAATAGTATGAGGTGTTGAGCGACTCTAGCTATAAATAGAGGTGTTCAACACCTTATTTCAGCAGCGCGATCCATATTTCTCTATGAGAATTTGTAGAGTTTCAGTTTTGTATGTTTATTTTTCACGTTTTGTTGCAATTTTTTTCTTTCAGTAATAAAATTTTACAATTTTTATTCAAATCATTAGTAGCTAATTTCATCATGATGGGGTAAAAGGTGAAGCTCTTAAGAAAATATAGATTACTCTTACTTATATTATAATATATGAATTGTAATCTAAATACTAATATTTATTTTTAATCTGGATTAATTATTGACAAACTTTATTACCGCCTATATGATTGATTTTTTTATTTGGCATAATTGAGTACCTAATTAGACTTGTTATACACAAATGTTATCACCATATTTATGGCTGGTTTTGTATGTTTTGGCATAATTAATTCCTGAAATAAATTAACTGGGTAATAATGACAATTTATATATTATAACAAGTAAGATTTCTCAAAATTTGAAATATTAAAAGTGGATCTCATAGCCATGATATTTTATTTTATTGTTACAGTCCAATTTAAAATTGTCATTCACTTCTGAAGTCTTTTTATTTTCATTCGAATTATTATTTTATTTACTAAATCTATTCCCCGTGGATCGACCCAAGACTTACCGGGTTATTTTATTACTTCGATACTCTTATACTTGAGAGTAAAGACCTACTTTGTGAGTGTGTTATACGATGTCCACCATATCAGTTGGTAGCTACTCTACGCTCATTTTACTTTTATTTTGCAAGATTACCAGCGCCCCCAACATACAAATTCTCAATTGTAGGCCTAAGACAAAATTCAGCATCTATAATTGGCGCCCACCATAGGACCCCAACGATTCATAGCAAGAAAAACACAATCAATTTACGACTTGAACCACAAGCTATCAATGACTTTCGGAAACAAAAATAACCCAGACACCACATTTGCTCAATTGGCCGCTCTACATGAACGATCGCGGGCATTGGAATGAGAAAACATCACAAAGTGAAGTACCAACATCACTCTCCAAAGGTAGTTGGAGCAGATGGCCTCAACTTTTAGCACTGTGAACTCCACAATAAGCTTATTGACCCCATCTTCTAGACCAATCTTGTGGGGACTTTTAAAGACACTGCAGATCACAATCAGCCCCCAGAGATGTCAGCTAACCCAAAAACTATTTCCCTGTAACACTGCTATCAGTTACCCCGATCGTTAGTAGTGAGCCTCCACATTAAGTGCTCTCTTTGAGACCATAGATACATGTGATACCTCCATTTCTCAGTCTGATACTTCGTCAAATATGTTCCCCATGTCTTACACATCAATTGAGAAGGAGCCACCCCTAGTGAATACCCACTTGACATTTCATCTACACCATCAGCCCCAGCCGACTCAGATGATGTGTTGGCAATAAATCTCAATAGGGTGTCACTTGATGCAATTAGACCAAGGAAAAGAATAGCCAGAGACCACCCATTGTCGCCTATGGTACATAATAGCTTCCCAAACAATTATTTATTGGTTACTTGAAAAAATTTGACCTTCACCAAACTCTAACTAAGTTGACCTATATGGACCATCACTTGGCCCAGTCGACATACTTCCCTCAATCGACATGGGAATACCCTCATAGACCTCCAACATACCTAATTGACCAATAAATATTCTTCAAGATTGTCATCTTCTCCAGATGACGTGAACGGATTATCATCTTCTCTAGACAACATGAAAAGATTATCATCTACTTCAGATGACATGGATGTATTGTCATATTCTCTAGATGACATGGATGGATTATCATCTCCGGAATATATTGAAGGAATACCATCTCTTCCAGAGGACGTGAAAGGATTGTCAACTTTTTCATACGGCATGGAAGGATTGTCATCTACTCCAAACGACATGGATAGATTGTCATTTATTTTAGACTATATTGAAGGATTGTCATCTACTCCGGACGACATAGAAGAATTGTCATCTCCTTCAGACGACAAAGAAGGATTGTCATCTCCTCTAAATGAAGTGGAAAAATTGTCATCTCCTTCAGAAAACATGAGAGAATTGGCATTTTTCTCCAGAAGATATAGAAGGATTGTCATCTTCTTCGGATGACGTGGAATGATTGTCATCTTCTCCAGGCAATATGAAAGGATTGTCATATTATCCGGACGCAATGGATGGATTGTCATCTACTCTAGACTACATGGAGGGATTGTCATCTAATCCAGACTATATAAAAAGATTGTCATCTCTTCCAAATGATGTGGAAGGATTGTCATCTCCTTAACATGACGTAGAATTATTTTTATTTTCTCTAGACGACATGGATGGATTGCCATTAACTCTCGACGACATGGAATGATAGTCATATTCTCCATATATAGGAAGACCCACATGGACCTTCATCAGGTCCAGTCGATCGAAGTCTCATGGACATTCATCAGGTTCAGTGGAGTGAAGACCCTCATATACTTTCATCAAGTCTAGTAGAGTGAAGACTCTTATGTACCTTAATCGGGACTAGTGGAGTAAAGTCTCTCATTGACCTTCATCAAGTACAGTCGACCAAAGTCTCATGAACCTTAATCAGGTCTATTGGAGTGAAGACGCTCATAAGCCTTCATCAGGTCTAGTAGAGTGAAGTCTCTCATTGACCTTTATCAGGTTAAGTCGACCTATATATCACAGACATTCACAAAGTCCAGTGGAGTGAAGACCTTAATGGACCTTAATCAGGTATAGTGGAGTGAAGTCTCTCATGGACCTTCATCAGGTCCAATTGATCGAAGTCTCATGAACCTTCATCAGGTCCAGTAGAATGATGACTCTCATAGACCTTCATCAGGTCTAGTGGAGTTAAGACTCCCATGGACCTTTATCAAGTCTAGTGAAGTGAAGTCTCTCATGGACCTTCATCGAGTCTAGTCGGCCGAAGTCTCATGGACCTTCATCTAGGTCCACTAGACGTTGAAGACCTTTGGACCCTTATCTAGGTCCAGTCGACATTGAAGACTCATAGGCCCTCATCTAGGACCAGTCGACATTGAAGTCTCATAGGCCCTCATCTAGGTCTTGTTGGGAAGCGGCCGTGAGTGCGCATCGGAAAATCAAAAATTAAGAAATTATGATGTCGTTATCCCTTTGCCTAAGACCCATTTGTTTTGATTATTCTACAAGCCTAGGCATGTTATTATATATTCTAAGCATAAAAACTCATAAAACATGCAAAGAACATAAACCTAAACATGTTAACTATCATAAGAACTCTAATTAAAATAAAGAAAGAAAAAGACTTACTTGAACCGAGGACTCCTCCAGTCCTCCCTCCAATCTACAAGCTTTTCTCGAACTCAGCAAGCTCTTCCACGTTCCAAAGAGCCACCCAGTGTGTGGCCTCCAAAGGTGCACACACCAAAGCCAAAACTCAACAGCAAGACTACGCCTTGAGTGCACATGTATTTTGCCCTTGGTGCTGGCCTAGGAAAATACCTCAAAACTTTTAACTCGAGGTTCCTTTAGTCAATTAGACTTATGGATCCTCAAAATCAGTGGCTTACTCTTAAAATTTAGAGTTGCTCACTTATATAAACCCAAGATATGAAAGGTTTGGTGTAAAAAATTGAAAAGAATTCTTTGGGTTTATATAGGTGCTCCAAAGACAACAAAATTAATTAAGAATCCGATGTGGGATAAAAGCTAATTTAATCTTAGCCAATGGATCTTAATTTAGTGGTTTAATGAGATTATAAAACCCTAATAAGAGTTTGGGTCGAATTGGAATTCAAAACAAATAACAAATAAAAAAAATACTATTAATGTTACTATTTATTTATTTATTCCAATTCCTAAAGTGCCCCTATCGTCATTCACTAATCCCTAAGCCACTATGGAACCTCATAAATGATCTGTTCAATAATTAAACACATTGAACCATTTATGAACAATTCCTACAGCAATCATATATGCTGTTAAATTTGTACTGTGCACTGTTAACCATTGATTTCGACTTTGTTGTGTGTGACCTTTTGGGTTCCCCTCAATTTGGACATGAAATGAATAGTGATAATTTAATCGAACATAAATTATCCTCTGATCAGATGGTCGTTCGATTTCAATGACCAAGGTTGACATCTAGGAACATGCCAATGCCCTCAAATGAGAAGGAAAGATATATACCTATTCTGTATGCGATTTACATATGATACGGTCCCTCGCCTCACTGTATCCCCACCTATTGACCTAGGGTACGGAAAGTGTCTACCCATATGGTCAAAGGTATGATGTTGATAGTGTCATGAATCGTGCTAACCTTAAAATCTCACATGATTCTTCCGCTGCGGCCACAGTCTCAAGCACTGATCACAAATATCAACCCGCGAACTGGAATACTACTCTTATAAGAAAATCTTATCCGAGAGAGTGGCGATTCTCTGTTGTATCTTTACAAACTTCATGTGTTTCAACAAATGACCCAATCATACCTTTATGACCAGATCTTTTGAACCGGGGAAGAAGAATGTCAAAGTTATTTGATCCACACATAAGATTGTAAAGACCTCAAGTCTAAGGACTAGTCATATAATCGATACATAAAAGTTCTCACAGACACATGGGATAAACACTCATTGTGAAAACTTTCGGCGGTCATTTCGATGGACACGAGCAACTTATTGTTGGACAATTATGACCCATAGCATCACTATTTGACCAGAACATTGTGTTGTTGTACAAATTAACTATGTGACAAAGGAAATTGCTCTTTTATCATTTGTAATTGGATTACCGGGATATATAAATGATAAAAGTCCATATGATTAGTTCCGGATTAATAAGATATGAGACAATATTAATCCACTAAGGTTTAATCATTAAATATCTCTAGTCGTAGTATTATCGAGATTAGACATCGATAATGCGGAATAGGCTAATATTACACTTGTGCTTGCTAATGGAGCATAACGACATAGTTCTCATATATTTGGGTATTGGATACTCATGCAAGTGTAATAGGAGGTTCTGTTTACCGATGGTATGGAAACAGGTTCGCTCTGGATAGACCCCTCAGAATCCCATTGGTAGTATGACTATGTGTCTATGGGAATCCGAATCAGGGTAGGTGTATTTGATCTTAACATGAGACTTGCATCGCTAATACTTGCGACAATCAATATACTTTGGTTTTGGTCGTCTGGGGATTTAACAGGTTCTGTGTACGCCTCTTCTGGGTATATTGAGAATCGTAGTGTATTGGGTGTGATGTCAAGATGGAAGTATCACTTCAGTCATATGGAGATGATGATCACGTAGGATACGAAACTGGTAGTTTTGTATGTTGCAGCTATCGGGATAATATGACAAGGTCAGGATTATCCGATTATAGAGACTAGTTACCAGAGGTCCGATATGTGCTTCATACGGGGCAGACACAATTCCAGCCCCAGGCCTAACATGTGACATCCGGTACTGGATCGCAATACGCAATACTACGTATACTACGCCTGACAAAGATTATGTATTCCGTAGCATAATATTTCTTGAGAATTGGGTAGGCACGGTGCTTTGCTAAAAGCCAACCATGTCTTGTAAATTGGTAAGAAAGTGGTACCAGGTATGCACGTATTCAGATATTCTGATGACCGTATTTACTTCCAACATATCCAGGAATCCCTTGGGTCGCATCCCGAAGATTCACCGATGATGTTTGACTCGAACAAAATTAATCTGGGATTAATTATGAGAGAGAAAATTAATCTGGGATTAATTATGACAATAAATTAAATTGGGATTAATTAAAAGAGAAAGAATTAATCTGGGATTAATTGCGTCGAGAATTTATCTGGGAATAAATTCGTCAAAGAGAGAGAACACGATTGATTTGGAATTAATCGGTAAAGTAAAGTTAATAGTTAAATTATATTTTACTATTTAATTTATTTAATTGGGCTAAAATAATATATTAGATATATTAATTGAAATTATATTTCAATGCGGAATTAAAGTTGGATTTTAATTCAAGCGAACGAATTAATTTGGAATTAATTCGCGAGCGACTTCCGTAATAATTTTGCTAGGGCATTATTATTTATTTAAATTGGATTTAATTATGTCACGACGAAAAATTCGTTTAATCAGATTAAATGAACCCGAGCCCGAAGTGTGTTGAGGAAGCCACTTGAATTTTGAATTTAAAGTGGGTCCTACCAACTTACATCACATGTCTATCAAGTGTCAACTTGAGTGATGGAAGTGGTTGGAGGCATTAAATGCCATTTTTTCCCTCCAACACTTTGCTTTTGCTTTTGGTAAAAAGAATATACACACTTTTGTGAGTTGACTTGGTTAATTTTTTTTTTAGAAACAAAAACACAAAACTCTTCTCTCTTTCTCTTTTCTCTACCTTGGTCGAATGGCCATACTTCTTGGCCGAATGGCCTTGCCTCATCAAGGCCGATTGGATCCCTCTTTCCCAAGCTGAATATTGCTTCTCTTGGAGGGCGATTTTGGTTCTTTTGTTCAAGCTAGCACTTAAAAGAGGCAAGTGAAGGTGATAGGGATACTCACCCGAGAGTTTGGAACTCGATCTCAAACTCCGAAGCTTCCAACACATCCAACAAAGAATGAAAAAGTTTTGAACTCAATTCGATCAATGTGAGTATTCCGCAACTCTCTTTTGATTTATTCACACACAAATCACAACTTAGAGATCTTGGCATGTTCTAGGAACACTAACACTTATGCATCCATGTGATACACCAAGCGGACGGATCTCCGCTAATAGCCTATGAGATCGGCTACCCCACTTAAGGGCGGATCATATCATCATGATAATCTCTCTGCTTTGTGAATGCCCAGATTATTCATAAAACTATGACTAGGAACATTTAAGGGTAATGATTCTCATAAGGCGTGGAAGCCATCATTTTATTACTCCAAGGGCTTTATTACAGAGTTTGATGATTTATATAATCTATATAAGACACGTATAATAAAGATTGCCATTTTATTCATTAATGAAAATATTACAAATACATGTACATATAGCCTATCCACAAGTTGGGTATAGGGCATATCCCTAACAATCTCCCACTTGCACTATAGCCAACTAGTATGAATCTAGACACCATACTCTCGGGTGTGCCTATCATGCTTTTGTTGAGTTAGCCCTTTAGTCAGAGAATCTGCAAGATTATCTTCTGTGGGTATTTTCTCTATAATAACTTCATTTCTCTCAAAAATCTCCCTGATGAGATGAAATCGCCTAAGTACATGCTTGGACTTTTGGTGGGACCTTGGTTCTTTTGATTGAGCAATGATGCCCGTGTTGTCACAGTACATCGTGACACCATTCTTTATCGCGGGAAGCACTTCCAGCTCCGTGATGAACCTCTTTATCCAGAATGATTCTTTAGCTGCCTAAGATGCTGCAATATACTCGGCTTCAGTGGTGGAGTCCGATGTAGTTGACTGCTTTGAGCTTTTCCAACTGACAGCTCTGCCATTCAAAGTAAATAGATATTCTGTTTGCGATCTGCTGTCATCTCTATCGGTCAGAAAGCTTGCATCACAGTAACCAATGACTTTCATCTCAGAACAATCTCTATATGTCAAGAACACATCCTTAGTTCTTCTCAGATACTTGAGGATTGTTTTGACAGCTGCCCAATGTTGCTCACCAGGATTTGCCTGATATCTGCTCGTTATGCTAAGAGCATAAGAGACATCAGGTCTTGTACATATCATGGCGTACATGATCGATCCTATTGCTGAAGCATAAGAGATCTGACTCATACGCTCTCTATCTGAAGGAGTATGTGGACATTACTCCTTAGATAATTTGATTCCATGACAAGTAGGTAAATTACCTCTTTTGAAATCTTCCATTTTGAATCTTTTCAAAACTTTATCTATGTATGTAGATTGTGAAAGTCCTAACAACCTCTTAGATCTATTATGGTAGATCTTAATTCCGAGGATTTAGGCTGCTTCTCCCAAATCTTTCATGGAGAAATTCTGAGATAACCATTGCTTGGTGGCTTGCATCATGGGAATATCATTCCCGATGATTAATATGTCATCGACATATAATACAAGAAATACAACAGCACTCCCACTACTTTTCTTGTAAACACAAGGCTCGTCTACATTTTTGATGAAGTCAAATTCTTTGATTGTCTCATCAAATCGTTTATTCCAACTTTTGGAGGCTTGCTTGAGTCCATAAATGGATCGTTTAAGGTTGCATACTTTATTATGATCATCCTTAGATGCAAACCCCTCAAGTTGTGTCACATAGACTTCCTCTATGAGGTTCCCATTAAGGAAATATGTTTTGACATCCATCTGCCAAATCTCATTATCAAAGTGTGCAGCTAGTGCCAGTAAAATTCGAATGGACTTTATCATTGCAACATGCGAGAAGGTTTCGTCATAGTCAATTCCTTGGATTTGTCTATAACCTTTCGCCACCAACCTAGCCTTATAGGTTTGGATGTTACCTTTTGCATCAGTTTTTCGCTTGTAAATCCACTTGCAGCCTATGGGTTTTATCCCTTCAGGTGCATCCACCAAGTCCCAGAATTGAGTCTGATACATAGAGTCTATTTCGGATTTCATGGGCTCAAGCCACTTGACTGAATCAATGTCACGCATTGCTTCGTCATAACTGCTGGGATCGTCATTATCAATGACTTGATCATGTTCCTCATCAATATGGAAACCATATCTTTCAGGCTCATATCTTTCCCTACCAGACCTTCTAAGTTCATAACCTTGTGGTTGTTCCGTCGTTGCACTTTTGAGGGGCCTAGGGCTTAGTTCTATATTAGTTTGTTCTTCTCGTATTTCATCGAGGTCAAGTCTACTCCCACTATATTTCTTGAGAATGAATTCATTCTCTAGAAATTTAGCATTTCGTGCGACAAATGTTCTTTGTTCATTTGGGACGTAGAACACGTATGCTCTTGAGTTCAAGGCATATCCAACAAACTTACATTTAATTTCCCTATCATCCAATTTGTTAGTTTGTGTGAGCTTAACATATGCGTCACATCCCCAAACTGTTAGATAACTAAGACTATGACGTTTCCCAGACCATAACTCATATGGTGTTTGACTAACAGTCTTGGAAGGAACTTGGTTGGTAGTAGTGTTGCAGTTTCTAAAGCAAGACCCCAAAATGAAAGAGGTAGATCCGTGTCTGGCATCATTGATCGGACCATATCTAATAATGTCTGATCTCCTTTCGGAGACCCCATTATACTGTGGAGTTCCCGAAGGAGTCCACTAGGAAACAATGCCATTTTCTCTCAAGTAATCTTGAAATTCGTTGCTTACGTATTCGACACCTCGGTCAGACCTTAGTGACTTAATACTTTTATTAAGTTGGTTTTCTACTTCAGCTTTGAAGTCTTTGAATTTCTCAAAGGCTTCAGATTTGTACCGCATAAGGTACACATACCCATATCGCGAGTGATCATCGATAAAGGTAATGAAGTAGGAGAATCCACCTCTAGTGGTAACTGACACTGGTCCGCATACATCAGAGTGTATGAGTTCTAATGTCTCCGTTGTACGTTGTCCTTTACCTTTGAAGGGTAATTTGGTCATTTTACCAAGTAAACAAGACTCACAAGTTCTATAAGGTTCATATTTGAAGGGTTTGAAATACCCATCCTTATGTAGCTTAGTTAATCTTGTTTCATTGATATGACATAAGCGACTGTGCCATAGAAGTGATTCATTGAGATTATTCGAGTTAACGTTGTATATATTAGAGGTTGAACATTCTTTGTTAGTTTGTAAGACATAGATACCATTATTCAAAATACCATCTCCATATTTTATTTCATTGAAATAAATAGAACATTTATTACAACTTATTAGGCATGAAAAACCTTTATTACATAAAGAAGAAATTGAAATGATGTTCTTTACTAGAGAAGGTACATAAACATAATCTTCTAAGTCTAAAAATAAACCATTTGGCAAAACTAATGAATAAGTCCCCACGCACAATGCAGCCAGTTTTGCTCCATTACCCATGCGTAAGTCAACCTCCCCATGATGGAGTCTCCTATTGTTTCTCAGGCCATGCACATTGTTACACAAGTGAGTCCCACAATCGGTGTCAGACACCCAAGTAAAAGGTTCAGAGTTTTGAGAATATAGTTCAATCATATACAACATACCTGAAGCATTGGGCTTCTTGGCCTCATGGGCTTCCCTAGCTTCCTTAGCTTTCAAGGATCTGCAGTCTTTCTTCCAATGACCATTCTTTCCACAAAAGAAACATTTCCTATTTCCCTTTTTCTTCTCCATCTTACCATTGGGCTTTAGGTGATCTAGAGCCTTGCCCTTGCCCATATTTTTCTTTGGGCCTCATGACTTCAGGTCCGTACCCATAAGCATGACGGAGGTTTTAAGCTCCGGTTTCAAGTCCTTCTCTGCTTACTTTATCAGATTGTGCAATTTTGCTAAAGTAGCTTCTTTATCAGATAGATGAAACTGCATAATAAAGTTAGAGAAGTCTTTTGGTAAGGACTGAATAATTAGATCGTGACCTATCTCATGATCCATGATGAACCCGAGGTTGACCAATTTTTCAATGTGGCCAATCATCTTAAGCACATGTCCACTAACAGATCCTTCATTATACCTTGTTTGGAATAAGACACATGACACTTGGAATCTCACGGTATGAACGAAAGTTGCATACAACTCATTCAAGTGAAAGATGATGGTTTGAACATCCATATCTTCGTGAGCTTTCTGAAGTTCATCCAACATAGAGCCAAGGATTATGCAAACTGCTTGCACATCATTATCGACATGTTTCTTCCAAGCATCAAATGTATTTTGGCCAGCATCTTCTGTGGGTTCAGGGGGAAATGTTCTTTCAAGAACATAGAAAATATTTTCTTGTCGTAAGATAATTTTAAGGTTTCTAAACCAGTCATTGTTGTTGTCCCCTTTGAGCTTATGCTCATCAAGGATGGAACGAAGTGATACTCTGTTTTCTATTTGAATGTTTGTGAAATATTTTAACCCACCTGTTAAGAGAGAATGTTAAAATTCGGAATATGTTTTCATTAATATTTCATAATAACATGGGCTTTTAATATTATGAAGTTGCTCTAACTCAATTGTTTTAAAATTTTAAGCAAATCGCATCAACCCCAATATGATGGATTTCTTGTGGGCAAGGATCCCATTATCATCATTTCATAACTCCGACTAGGGCCGGTCGTTATAAAATATGATAATTAGGTAGGTTTCCAACCAATTTAGGATATAAATCACAATTCCTTGATCATTGGGTTGGGCAATGAAACATGACATAGCTTATGCTAGTCCTCATGGACACCCAATCATTGCCACTAAGTTATAAGACCACGCCTAAGGTTCGCTGCGTCTTATGACTCAGAAAAGTCAAACCATTGTCAATAGTACGATTTAGGGATAAATTGGTATTGGTCAGTCCGGTAAAGCCTAGTCCTGCCAATACGCTTTAAGCCCTTTGGGTCTATACTTTACAATGGGAGGTAAATTTTAGACTTAAAGTATTATTGAGGATTTTAGCAAGTTTAAGTGAATAACTGTCAAATGGATTCCTCCATTGAAAATTCCCCAGAGAGAGGGTGGAGCGAACTCTCTTAAATACCCTTACCTCTTAGGCTCTTATTGCCTTGGTGACAGGAATAAACAATAGATCCTCCAAATTAGTCCAACACTTTAAATATGTTTTAAGGTAAGCTTTGAGTAAATGATTTTCTAGATGTCTTCATAACTTTTCTTTTTGGCTATAAAAAGGTAGTGAGTGAAGGAAAACACCAAATCATTATCTAACTCTAGTAATACATTTGGTTAAATTAACTTTAGTTTGGAAAGTTTTATTAACGCCTTGGTCCCACCCCACTTGTATCTTTTATAATGTCTTTTATTATAAACAAGTGATTTATATTTATTAGCCTTAAAGGTAATAAATCTCTAAGTTCATCACAGAATAATTACTTAGCTAAGGGATAAGCAATACACTCTCTATTTCCTTAGAGAGTCTCTAGATGCTTGCACCCTAAAATAATCATGCCAATTCTAATCATACATAGAATCATCAAACATATGAGTTTTAATATGTTGGAATTATTTAGGCATTAAATAACTTTGATTAATATTTAATTATGATATTGCATTTTATTTTTTTCAAATAAATTTACTATTCAAGTTTTTTTACAGATGTGTGAACTTTAAATGCAATTTCACAAGTCAAATATTAACCAAATCATGCAAAACTTGTGCCTAAAATTAAGTTCAGGGTCTTAGCTTTCCAACGAGCTTTTACACACCCAATTTCGAGTTCAAATGAGAGAGAACTAATAAAAAAAAACGGCGCTCTGACACCACTGTTGGGAAGCGGCCGCGAGTGCGGAGCGGAAAATCAAAAATTACGAAATTATGATGCCGCTATCCCTTTGCCCAATACCCATTTATTTTGATTATTCTAAAAGCCTAGGCATGTTACTATATATTCTAAGCATAAAAACTCATAAAACATACAAAAAACATAAACCTAAACATGCTAACTATCATAAGAACTCTAATTAAAATAAAGAAAGAAAAAGACTTACTTGAACCGAAGACTCCTCCAGTCTTCCCTCCAATCTACAAGCTTTTCTCGAACTCAGCAAGCTCTTCCAAGTTCCAAAGAGCCACCCAAGTGTGTGGCCTCCAAAGGTGCACACACCAAAGCCAAAACACAACGGCAAGACTACGCCTTGAGTGCACGGGTATTTTTCCCTTGGTACTAGCCTAGACAAATACCTCAAAACTTTTAACTCGAGGTTCCTCTAGTCAATTAGACTTAAGGGTCCTCAAAATCAGTGGCTTACTCTTAAACTTTAGAGTTTCTCACTTATATAAACCCAATATATGAAAGGTTTGGTGCAAAAATTTGTAAAGAATTCTATGGGTTTATATAGGTGCTCCAAAGACAACAAAATTAATTAAGAATCCGATGTGGGATAAAAGCTAATTTAATCTTAGCCATTGGATCTTAATTTAGTGGTTTAATGAGATTATAAAACCCTAATAAGAGTTTGGGCCGAATTGGAATTCAAAACAAATAACAAATAAGAAAAAATACTATTCATGTTACTATTTATTTATTTATTCCAATTCCCAAAGTGCCCCTATCGTCATTCACTAATCCATAAGCCACTATGGAACCTCATAAATGATCTGTTCAATAATTAAACACATTGAACCATTTATGAACAATTCCTACTGTTAAATTTGTACTGTGCACTGTTAACCATTGATTTTGACTTTGTTGTGTGTGACCTTTTGGGTTCCCCTCAATTTGGACATGAAATGAATCGTGATAATTTAATCGAACATAAATTATCCTCCGATCATATGGTCGTTCGATTTCAATGACCAAGGTTGACATCTAGGAACATGCCAAGGCCCTCAAATGAGAAGGAAAGATATATACCCATTCTGTATGCGATTTACATATGATACGGTCCATCACCTCACTGTATCCCCACCTATTGACCTAGGGTACGGAAAGTGTCTACCCATATGGTCAAAGGTATGATGTTGATAGTGTCATGAATCTTGCTAACCCAAGAATCTCACATGATTCTTCCGCTTCGGCCACAGTCTCAAGCACTGATCACACATATCAACCCACAAACTGGAATACTACTCTTATAAGAAAATATTATCCGAGAGAGTGGCGATTCTCTGTTGTATCTTTAGAAACTTCATGTGTTTCAAAAAATGGCCCAATCATACCCCTATGACCGGATCTTTTGAACCGGGGAAGGAGAATGTCAAAGTTATTTGATCCACACATAAGATTGTAAAGACCTCAAGTGTAAGGACTAGTCATATAATCGATACATGAAAGTTCTCACAGACACATGGGATAAACACTCCATGTGAAAAATTTCGGCGGTCAGTTCGATGGACACGAGCAACTCATGCATCCATGTGATACACCAAGCAGACGGATCTCCGCTAGTAGCCTATGAGATTGGCTACCCCACTTAAGGGCATATCATATCATCATGCTAGTCTCTCCGCTTTGTGAACACCCAGATTATTCACAAAACTATGAATAGGAACGTTTAAGAGTAATGATTCTCATAAGGCGTGGAAGCCATCATCTTATTACTCCAAGGGCTTTATTACAGTGTTTGATGATTTATATAATCTATGTAAGACAAGTATAATAAAGATTTCCATTTTAATAATTAATGAAAATATTATAAATACATGTACATATAGCCCATCCACAAGTTGGGTATATGACATATCCCTAACAGGTCCAGTCGACAATGAATTATCATGGACCTCCTCCCGGTTCAAACGACATTAAAGACTATCCTGGACCATCATTAGGTTTAGTCGACTGGAGGTTGTCTTGGACCTTCATATGGTCTAGTTAACGGAAAAATTCCTCAAGACCAATGTCGGGTCAGGTTGAAGACTTAGACCTTTAACTTATCCAGACGACGTTGAAGACTCCCCTAGACTTTCTTCAGGTATAGTCGACTAGAGATAATCATAGATCTTCCTATGGTCTAATTGATGGAAACATTCCTCCCTCATGACTCTTGTCGGGTCAGGTTGAAGACCTAGACCTTCATCTAGGCCAGACAAAGTTGAAGACTCCATTGGACCTTCTTTAATTCTAGTCAACTAGAGATTATCATAGACCTTCATCTGATCCATTCGACGAGATCATTCCTCATTAATCTTGTTGAACCAAATTGAAGACCTAGACCCTCATCTGGTCCAGACGGTGATGCAGACTCCCTTGGACCTGCTTCAAATCTAGTCGACTGGCGTTGATCCTGGACTTTCATCAGGTTCAGTGGACGAGAACATTCCTCGTGACTCTTGTCGAGTCAAGTTGAAGACATGAACCTTCACTTGGTCTAGACAACATTGAAGACTCCCCTGGACATTCTCCAAGTCTAGTCGACTAAATATTATCCTGAATCTTCATTTTGTCCAATTGACGATAACATTCCCTAAGACTCTCATCGGGTTAGATTGATTCATGGACCTTCACCAGGTCCAAACGATATTGAAGACTCTCCCGGACCTTCTTCAGGTCTAGTCGATTGGAGATCATCCTGGACCTTCATCTGGTCTAGTTGACCTTGGCAAAATAGGTCACACTCGACCTAAGTGTTTCAAGCTCAGAAAGAACAAAAATAGGACTAGGAATACCTCCCGTAAAAATGAGTCAAATATAGTAGCTCAACAGGTTTCAACCTTAGCCCATCAGACCAAACTTATCAGTTAGAAATTTGTTATAACTCAAGTCATTTCCCGAGATATTCTTGTCTAAAATAACCGTTATAAAGGAGAGCAAAGATATAGACAATTTAAAACTAGATGATCTTGTGGGCAACCTTCAAGTTTATGTGAGAAAACTTACATGGTATAGAAAGTCCAAAAATATTTCCATGAAAACAGTTAATGAGGAAACTTGTGATACATCTGATGTTGATAAAGACACATCACTCTCAGAGGCTGACATGGCTATGTTTGTGAAAAGATTCAAGAAGTTTCTCAATCCCAGAAAAGTGGTACTGATACTGATAAGAGGAATATTGAGAAACCAAGGGCGAGTAACTATCGTCTTAGGATTGGCAGAAAGAATACTATAGATGGGAATGATAAGAAATCCCAAGCCATTAGATGTAATGAGTGTCAAGGTTTTGGGCATATTAGAGTTGAATGCCCTACTTACATAAAGTCTAAGGAAAAAAAGAAGGTCATGATTGTGTCTTTATCTGATGATGAAAAAGTTGATGAGGAAGCTTCTGATGATTATGGATCAAAAAGAAACTTCATGTATATGGCATTTATCTGCGATGTGAGAGATCATAAGGGCTCCAAAGTAGTTGATAACCCTAAATTCGAATCAGAGTGCTCTGAGCAGAGTGACTATGAGGATGAGGATGATATCCAGACAGCCTTCACTGAGCTATACAATGAGAGTTTGAGCATCAAAAGACAAGTATTGAAGTCACCAAACAACTTAAAGAGACTGAACTAAAAAGAAATGAGGCTCAAATCAAGCTTGAGAAAAGTCTGATAGTTGTTACAGATCAATGAGAGAAATAATAGTTTAGAATATAGGATCAAGTCATTAGAAAAAGAACTTGAACATACTCGATCATAGTTGTTTGCGTTCTTTTGTGGCTCTCAGAAGCTTGATCATATGTTAGTGCTAGGTGTGCCGTCTGGTGACAAGAGAGACTTATGTTTTGTTAAGTCTAATGGCAAAGGTGCCTCGACCTCCAAAACTATTTTTATCTCTGCAGAAAACACTACTAATAAACCAAATAAGGATATTTCTCATAGAGACCATGGCAATCAACCTCTTACCAAAGCTAACCCTCATAATGCTCAGCCTAAATCATTAGATACTCATCCTAGGTTTGTTCCTACATGTCACTACTATGGAAAAATAGGCCACACTCGACCTAAGTGTTTCAAGCTCAAAAAGAACAATAATATGACTAGGAATACCTCCCGTAAAATGAGTCAAAAACATTAGCTCAATAAGTTTCAACCTAAGCCCATCAGACCAAACTTATCAGTGAGAAATTTCCCATGTTGACTAGGAACTCATGATCAAGTAAACATCCTAGACAAGCTTAGGTTGGGAAAGAAAGTGTTATGTTGCACACATATCCCTCAAGGCAATGAACAATCAAATATGGTACTTTGATAGTGGATGCTCTAGACACATGTGTGGAGATAAAGCTACGTTTATTTACCTCGAAAAGAACATGATTGGAAATGTTACTTTTGGTGATGGGAAAAGCACTAATTATGGGAAAAGGGAGAATTGCTTTGCCCGAACTACTTGTTTTTTATGATGTCCTTTATGTTGAAGGGTTAACTGGAAATCTCCTTAGTGTCAGTCACTTTTGTGATATCGGGTTAGATATTTGCTTTGAGAAGAGAATGTGCTATGTGTACAATGCTCAAGATGAGCGTGTGGTTACAGGTCTTAGGACAATTAACAATTCCTAGAGTCAGATCGGTGGCCCTCGCAGCAGAATGGATATATTTTTAAATTATTTTATGGAATATTATATTCTGTTACGAGTCCCTAGGAAAAAATCGGGGCAGAATTGGAGTCCGGAAAATCCGAAATGGAGAAAATGAAGTTTTAGCGCTCATAGGCAACCGCTTTCAGCCTGTCATGACGCGTAGGCTTAGGAATCGCAATGCCCAATCTGTGAATGCTCGATGTCATGATGTGAAAAGATGAGCGTCACGACACCCGTAGCTCTGAGAGTTGAGTGTCACGACGCCAGAGATATGAGTCAAGACATTGCCATGTGTAAAATATTGACAGAGAGTAAATTTTCCTTGAATCCAATTCAAAACTTTTTCAATTTTCTCCAAACACATCAATACACCTAAAAACCAATTTTAACATCAAAACCAACATTAACACATGTTATATAACAAACATACATGTATTCTAAATACATATATGTATTCTTTTGATTCAAAACATAAACCAAAATAGAATCTCACAATACAATGACTCATTAACAATTCTAGGTCACTCAAAGGTCATCAAGTGATTTTAGAATGGCAGTCATAGCTCTAAGCTATCATCCTGAGTTCCAAAGTCTAATTTAATATTCCATGTCTAACATGAACATTTTAACATAATCACAAGCATATCGTGTTTATGCTTCCAAAGCATCCATACACAATTCATTAACTTAATTTCAACATCAAGCTATGTTATTATGTATCAAATATATAATGCATCATTATATGCTTATTAATGAAAACAACTCACTAATGAAAACATAACTTTAGAGAAAACCAAACTTAAGTAGTAAGCTTGATTCCAATATCCAATCTTCTTCTTCTTGTTGAAAAGTTGTAGAGAGCTTCCAAAGTTAGCAAGCTTGACTCAAAGATCCAATCTTGATTCCAATGCTAGAAAGCTTGATTCCAAGATCAAATCTTGATTTCTCCTTGTTGAGATGTTGTAAAGAACTTCCAAAGCTTCTCTAAGCATTTCTTTTACTTAGGCTGATATTTCAAAATCTTGTTTGTTTCAGCTTTCACAAACTTAACTTTCTTAAGCTCAAGCTTAAATAAACACTTGCTCAAGCTTACCTTTTATAGCAAAACTTATGCAATTTTTAATTAATAAAAGTCTTAATCAAATTTTAGGTGGGCTTAATCCAATTTGTCCAAATATATATAATTAGGTGTGACTAATCACATTTATCTACCACTTTAATTTAATTCAATTAAATCAAGATAAAGTTTAACAAATGGATTAATTCATTGTCTACCACTTTGATTTAATCCAATTAAATCAAGACAAATACAAATACAAATATTATTACATATTTCTAATTACCAAAATATCCTCTAATGGTAGAGATATTTATAAAATTACAACAAAGCCCTTGTGTGATTTTGGATTAATCAATTAATCCAATTGGGTCAAAGTAAATAAATATTATCCAATAACACTTAATTATTTTAATTAATAATTATAATATCAAATATTATTTATCATAAAAAATTATTGACTACCCAAGGCATCAACGAGTACACTTCATATTATGGGACTCTCTAGGTCTAGACATGTTCGTCATATAAACCTAGCTTATATGTACGTAATTCGGCCACCTCCGAATTCGCGAAGAACACAAACGACCTTTATGAACTATTCAAGTCGATGTCATCACATATGTTTAAAAAATCCTTTCGTGATAAGCTATCCGAGTTGTGCTTAGGAAACATAGATTACATCATCACATTTTCGAGGCGTACATCTCATATTGTCGTCATGTCCATAATTCTTTACAACTAATCATAACACTATTTCTGATACATGTGATCCACCTTAGGTGATCGGTTTTGGCCAAAGTCTTAAGAATCGTGACTTACTTAAATAGATACCTAAATCCCGTATGATACACATACGGGCCGACAAATCCTATCTTCATACCACTTGATTAACGAGTGCATCGGTCCACACCCAACGAACATCTAGCGGTCAGACTATGAAGGGTTTCTGAAATATATGGCATCAAAGTGTGGATGATCACACAATAAATCAATGTTATCCTATAGTCAAAGGATCACATATGATACTCGACTTGAGGAGATTCCTATTGATGGTGGTGTGTACTTCCAACTATTAGGAATCACTTGTGAGTCATTCATTATTTTCTCCAACGAATACCCATATGTCTATACGAGTTTTTCTTCCTCATGGTACATTGGGTTAAACCATTGGAACTCCAATTTTATTATACGACATGTGTTAGTCTTCTAAGTTATAGGAATTCGATCGTATTCCAAAATAAACAACTAGGAATATTTTGCTTTAAGAATGGTTTGTAGCAGTAATACTATCCCAATATCGGACCACTTGATATCCAGTATTACTACAAGATTATTCTAAGGTCGATGTCATTCTCGGTATATTTATATATCAATCTAATATGCATAATGACATTACCATTAATCAAGGTTGAAATGAAAATGTAGTTATTTATTAATAAATAATAAAATAATGTACAATTTATTATTCGGACTGACGCTCCAAGCTCCAACTCCAATACTTATGGACCATCCAAGACTGAAAGCTTAGGGGGCAAAAATTACATTCTAGTTGTGTTAGGTGACTTCGCTAGATACATTTGGGTAGGCCTCATTAGGGAAAAATATGAAGTTGCTGAACTCATCAAAGTCTTGTGCAAAAGACTTATGATTGAGAAGGATTTGACTATTGTTATGATTAAGAGTGACCATGAACGTGAGTTTCAGAACTATAATCTAGAATCATTCTTTGCCAACAATGGCATAAAGTAGGAGTTCTCCGCCCTCTATCACTCTAAAACAGAATGAAGTAGTTAAAAGGAAGAACAGAGTCATTCAAGAAATGGCTCGTGTTAAAATTCACAACAAGGGGATTGCCTTGCACTTTTGGGAGAATCTGTGTCATAACGTGTCATATTGTTAATAGAGTTTTTCTTAGAAATATGGAATAGTAAGAAACCCACGGTCAAATACTATAAGGTCTTTCACTTTTTACATTCTGAGAGTCATGGAGAATATCACAAAATTTTATGCCAAAAGTGATGAAGGCATGTTTCTAGGATACTCTTAGATTAGTAGAGCATATAGAATATACAATAAACGTACTCTTACTATTACGGAAACTAACAATTTGAATGTGGATGATGTTAGCTGTGGACCTGGTATCGAAGAGGAGCCGGTCCTCATTGTTGAGAGTGATGAAGAATCTAGTAAGGTAGGTAAACCAAGCAACTCAGTTAAACCCAAACATCATAATGTTTCTACCTCCTCTAAGAGTGATAAACCACAAGAGTATGTCTCTTTATCTCTTGTCAAGTTGAATCACCCAAAAGATAACATTCTTAGTGATGTCACAGAATGATTGAGACTACGTGGAAAGTTAGATAATCAACTATCATTTTCTTGTTACGTGTCTCATATTGAGCCTAAAAAGTTTGAAGAGACTCTTTTAGATGAGTGTTGGCTAAATGCAATGCACGAAGAATTAAATCAATTCACATATAATGATGTGTGGTATCTTGTCCCTAGACCTAAGAACACAAATATGATTGGAACCAATTGGATCTTCAGGAACAAGACTGATGAACATGGTACCGTAACGAGAAACAAGGCTAGGCTAGTGGCCCAAGGATATACTCAGGTAGAAAGAATAAACTATGATGAGTTATTTGCTCCGATGGCCAGGTTAGAATCCATTCGCATTATTTTGGCAGTAACATGTAGTATGGATTCAAACTATACCAAACACATGTCAAAAGTGTCTTCTTGAATGGTATTCTATAAGAAGAAGTGTATGTAGAGCAGCCCAAAGGTTTTATTGATATCGATCATCCAAACTATGTCTACAAGTTGAAGAAAGCCTCGCATGGTCTCAAACAAGCTCCTAGAGCTTGGTATGATAGACTCACCACCTATCTTTTAGACTATGGCTACCCTTGAAGGGCAGTTGACTTAACTATGTTCATAAAAAAAGGTCAATTGTGTCGGGTCGGCCCGGGTCGGGTCGGGTCACGGGTCGAACCGATCCTATGACCACCCATAATATATTGTACATGTTGGAGTTGGTGCTTGGAGTTCAAATGCGAATTGTACATTTTATTATTTATTAATAAAATAACTACATTTTCATTTCATATATTATTAATGGTATTGTCATTATGCATATTAGATTGATGTATAGATATGCTAAGAATGAAATCGACCTTAGAATAGTCTTGTAGTAATACTGGACACTAGGTGGTTCGACATTGGGATAAGTATTACTATTGTAAATTATTCTTAAAGTATATATATTCCTAGTCGTTGGTTTTGGAATATGGTCGAATTCATATAACCTAGAAGACTAGCACATGTTGTATATTGGAATTGGAGTTCCAATGGTTTAACTTGATGTACCATGCGTTTTGGAAACTCGTATAGACGTGTGGGTATTGGTTGGACCGAATACTGCATGACTCACAAGTGATTCCTAATAGTTGGAAGTACACACCACAGTCAATAGGAATCTCCTCAAGTCGAGTAGTATATGTAATCATTTGACTATAGGATAACATTGATTTTGTGTGAGATCTTCCACACTTTGATGCCATGTATGTCGGAAACCTTTCATGGTCTGGCCTTTAGATATTCGTTGGGTTTGGACCGATGCACTCATTAATCAAGTGTGAAGCAAGATAGAATCTATTGGCCCCTATGTTTACTATAAAGGGTTTAGGTATCCATATGAGTAAAGTCACGATTCTTAAAGCTTTGGCCAAAGTCGATCACCTAGGGTGGATCGCATGAGTTATGAAGAATCATTGACATGTCGACATGAGATGTGGACCTTAGAAACTTGACGGTGTATTCTATGTTTCCTAAGCACAACTTGGATAGTCTACGACAGAGTGATTGTTAAACATATGTGATGACCTCGACTTATACAGTTCAGAAATGTTGTTTGTGTTCTTGGTAAATTCAGAGGTGGCCGAATTGTGTACATATTAGCTAGGCTTATATGACTAACGTGTCTGAACTTAGAAAGTCCCAATATGAAGTGTACTCGTTGAGCACTTGGGTAGCTGATTAATTTTGATAAAAGATAATATTCGATATTATAATTATCAACTAAGATAATCAAGTGTTATTGCACAACATTGATTATTTACTTTGACCTAATTGCATTAATTTAATAATTACACAAGGGCTTAATTATAAAATCATAATTATCTCTATAATTTGAGGATTTTATGGTAATTGTAAGTATGTAATAATAGATGGTAGGGGTGTTCACGGGTCGGGTCGGGTCAGTTTTTTCAATTTTTTTTACCCGATCGGGTCTTTTATCCCGAAACCCGAAATTTAAGGAGGTGACCCACGCAGGTCGGGTAAAAAAAATAGCGGGTCGGGTCGGGTCGCATAATATGCAGTAAACATAATATATATTTTTTTTATTGACACAAATTTTACAGATATGTGTGTAGTTGAAATGGTAAAATCTGAGATTAATTTGTATTTAATCTCAGGTTCGAATCTCACCAGCAACAACCTTTTCTTTTTGAAAAGAAGGAAAAAAATAAAATTTTTAGAATTGTTATTGTGGTATTCGAACTTGGGACTGCTTAAAGACCAAGGAAAATTTTACCATTCCAACCACAAGTCTTTCTTGTCATTATTAAATCATTAAAAATATATATTATAATTATAATATCATTTACATCGGGTCGGGTCGGGTCAGACCCGAGTTTTCTATCCAAAACCCGTGATCCGACCCGATATTTCGGGTCGGGTCCAAATTGACCCGAAATTGAAATTTAAAATTTATAAACACGACCTGGTCGAGTCGGGTCGGCCCAGGTCCGCGACCCGACCCTATGAACACCTAATAGATGGTTTTGACTTGATTTAATTGGATTAAATCAAAGTGGCAAACATTGAACTAATCAATTTCCTAATCACTGTCTTGATTTAATTAGATTAAATCAAAGTGGTAGACAATAGAGATTAGTCACACATAATTATACATATTTGGACAAATTAGATTAAGCCCACCTAAAAGTTGATTACAACTTTTATAAATTAATAATTGCATAAGTTTTACTATAAAATAGCAAGCTTTATGAAGGTTTTAATTAAGCCTGAGAAAGCTAAATACAAGCAAGAATTAGAGAAATTAGCCTAAGTTAGAGAAGTTTTTAGAGAAGCTTTGGGAGATCTCTACAACATTTCAATTAAGAGAAATCAAGATTGGATCTTGGGGTGAAGCTTGCTAGCATTGGAATCAAGATTGGATCTTGAAGTCAAGCTTGCTAATCCTTGGAAATTCTCCAAACATTTCAACAATGAGAGGTAGATTGAATCTTTGAATCAACCTTGTTAGGTAAGTTTGATCTTCTCCAAAAGCTATATTTTTCATTAGTGAGACATATAGTGTTGAATTATATAGTAGATACATAATGTTGAAATTAGGCTAATTAATTGTGTTATGATACTTTGGAATTATAAATACAATATGCTTGTAATTGGGTCAAAATATTTATGTTAGACATAGACATAAAATTAGAGTTTGGAACTCTAGATAATAGCTTAGAGCTAACGCTACCATTCAAGAATCACTTGACCACCTTTGGTTGACCTAGAATTGTTCATGAGTCACTTCATTTTGGGATTCTAATTTGGTTTGTATTTTGGATTCAAAATTTACGCAAGTGTGTATTTAGAATAAATTTATATTATTGTAAGAATATTGATATTTTGAAAAACTTGATTTTTGTTCTATAACATGTGTTCATGTTGGTTTTGATGTTAAAATTAATTTTGGGTGTTTTTGAAGTGTTTAGGAAAGATCGGAAGAAATTAGGGTAAAATATCCTAATTCCTTCAGCTCTCTTTCCAGAGAGTTGAAGGGTTTGAAAAGCAAATAAAAAAAATCATGTATGCGCAGTGTGCGCACAGTGCGCGCGTGTCACGCGCTACGTGCATTGAATTTGTTTTTCTTCGTTCTTGAGCTTTTAGACTCCGATTTAACCCCGATTTTTTCCTATACACTCGTAATTGAATATAATATTTCATTAAATATTTTTAAAATTACACCAATGCTTGATATCCATGGGTTAGACCCACTTCCGCTGCGCGGGGCTCCGATTCGGCCCTAGGGGTTCCACATCAGCCCCAACAGAATGGTATCAGATCAAGGCTTAACCACACAACACATGTTGCCTGTTAGACATGTATTTAAATCTATGCCTATGTATTTTAATTTATTTATGTATAAGTCATATTGGATATGTATTGCATGTTTTAAATTAAAATTTTGACATAATGACTTGATTGTCATAAATCTCTTATGATTAGGTGATACCTTTATTTTAAGTAATAGTATTAGTAATGTTGGAGCATTATTGGAAGTTTCGTCTTGTCAAAACGGAGATGGATGAATTCTTACTACTTATATTCACTATCTTCATTAGTGTGAGGGTATAGGTGCTCGGAACTTAGGTCGCTCCGGTAAAATATTAGACGTAGCGAGATGAGTTAACGAAGTCACCCAAAATCTGTTGGTTTTTATCAGGGCGGCGCAGCGCAAGAAACAGGGTTCGGGAAAAATCGTAGTTTAAAATTTTTAAACTTACGAATAAATTATTCAATATCCAATATTAATAATTCATTTGTGTTTCACCTAAAGATATTTATTCGATATCAAATAACGACATAAATAATATAGAAACACCGCGAAACTTTTACGAAAATATTTTTCCACATAATAGCATAAAACGTGTTTCCGACCGACCAATGCACATGGGGGCTGTCCAGGTCAGCCTCAAAAATATTTGGACAGTTCTTGGGATGCCCGAACAGTGACCAGTTCACTGTTTGGGCAGCCGTTACCCGGTAACACCATTTTTCACCGTTTTTACGTATTTTCACTCCGAAATAATTTTCGATAATTATTTTTCTTGGGCAATTAAAATAAAATGATTTATTTTAATTACCAAATACTTAAAAACTGAAATTTTAACCAAGAAATCATATTTCATGAAAATTATCGTTTGACCCCTAAACTTTGCATTTTTTTCATTTTAGTCCTCAAATTGTAAAATACAATTTTGGATGATTCCAAATCAATTCTAAAATGATTTTCAATATGTCCAACATATCAAAATACAAATTGCAACAAAATCCCCACTAAAAGACAAAATTACCGAGACACCCCTAAGGATTTCAAGTACAATTTAGTCCAATCTTGTTCAAAACAAGTCAAGATCAAATCCAATCAATCCCAAATTTGATATACATCATAATACATCACATATATGAAAATCCCCAAAATTGGAATAGGTTAAGAACCCTAATTTCTCAAATTACTCCAATTGATCAATTTACACTAAATTGAATAAATTCAATACTTTAATCAATTCTTTAACACACCAAACAAGCCTCACCACTTGAAATACCATCAGAATAATTCTAGGTCATAAATGAGTGGCCTTAAAACTCTAGAATGGTATATTGATCACTAATTAATCAAAAGAATGCTTAATAACCAATTATAAGCATACTTTGTTAATAAACATGCAAACATCTTTCCAACAAGTCTCAAAATAATTTAATTACATACTTAAATAGTAGAGAAAATTCTAAGCAATACATATTGAAGCTTAGAAACATGGAGATATTTTTCTAGTTGATGAAAGTTGGAAAATACTTACAAAATCAAATTTTCCTAAAGCTTTTTCCTTTGTTCTTCAAGCTTTTCTCTCAAACTTTACTTGTAATAATTTAGGTATCTTCTTGTTAATTCAAGAAAATGAAACAAACAATCCTTATATATTTTCCTATAATTGCCGTGAAAGGCAAAGAAAATAAATACAAGATATTTTTTTAAATTTCATTTCAATTTCATTTAATTAGTTACTTGTTCTAAATGATAATCATTACCATAAAGTAAATCCAACAAGTGTTACCAATCAAATGGTGCCATTTCCTAACATCAATAATGACATAAGCTATTTATATTTTAATTAATTTAATTATTTAACAATTAAATAATTAAATAATTAAATACAAGAATCTTAAATATATGTATTATATTTACATTAAATATCTCAAATACATATATTAAAGATATATGTCAAATATCATAATTTGACAATTAATTAATGTGTATTTAATAATATCAAATATTAAATACAAACACACATTAATTAGAAAATGACGATTAGGTCCATTTGCATGTATTTTCCGTTTAAAACCGTTAAACGACTTATAAATAATCTCTATTACTCATAAAAGTTGCCCTAGTGCTCTACGAGTATATTTCATTAGTGAGACTCTCTAGATTCAAGCATATCTATCACGAAATCCAATTTTGTATCCATAACTCACCCACCCGTAAATTATGACGACCAAAGATAAACTTACTAAATCATACTGGTCGAGGTCATTGCATACGTATAATGCCTCTGTCACAGGTATCAAGATTATCCCAGAGATATAGATATAAACGTCAAATCTCTATATGTATAATCATGTCGATGTATCTATTAGCAATCTTCTAAATAACACTTGGAACTTACTTCCGAAGTATACCACAGCCATGGATTTAACAGATTACTAATCATATAATGAATACATATGCCATGTACATAGGACTGCTGGATCCTATCTTGATACACACAGGATATCATGAGCATGAGTCCACACCCAACGAACAGGCGAATGTCCGATCTAAATAGATCGGTGACGTGACTTTCATCTAAGTGTGGAGGATAACTCATATATCCATAGTGGTATCTCAAGTCAAAGAATCATTACGCTACTCAACCCGAGAAGATTCCTATTGACGTTGGTGTACCATCTATTAGATAATTTTCGGTGAGTCGTTTAGTGTTTATCAAATAAACACCTACACGTCTATACGAGTCTCCCGAGACTCATGGTTCATTGGGATAAACCATCGGACCAAGTCTGATATATGACATGTATTGGTCTCATCGAATTTTACTAATTGATCTGTGTCAGTAAATCTTGACCAATAACTTAATTTGATAATATATTTATAGTAGTTACACTTCCCAATGTTAATTACAAGCTACGTTGTAATTACGCACTACATTATATATTATCAGGTCTTTGTTTAATATATATATATATATATATATATATATATATCACTAAACATGATTTAGTTTCAATCTAATGAACTATATCGAATATATATAATAAAAGACAAAAGTTACAATCATAAATAAGTAATATTATGCAAAAAAGGTATTGCCCGTATTTATAATCAGACATAAATACAATCCGGATTGGCGCTCCGAGCACCAACCCTAATAATTTCTCCCACTTGCTCTAGTGACAATCGACGGTATCATATATACATCTTAATGTGTATCACATACGCATAGCCCTCAAGTACTCACCTAGCACTAAAGAGGTAGGCAATAATGAGTAGGTCCATTATAACATATTTAGTTTGTCCAACAAACCAATTGTTTCCCTTAGACAACATCATTCATATTTTATAAAACCTAAGTTATATATAATATGAGTGAGATTTGACATCAATATTGTGCTACAGCTACTGAGTTGTCCAAGTATTTGTGGATCAAATCCAAAATAATATGTAGACAACCGCACCCAACGTGAAAACTTCTAATTTATAAGGTCACTATGAAACTTCAAAAGTCAATACTTCATAAGTTGCATCTAATTCCACTCACAAAGTAGAATCCTCTGTGACACTCCCACTGCATCTTTTCTGACTCTTTATGACGTAGACCGTCTAAGGTCATAATTAGACTCAAAACTATTATGACCCAAACGGTTACATACTGTATGCTTCATGAATTAGAAACTCGTTCTTAATATCTCAAATATCATAAGGAACATGTTTCAAGATCCATCATATGGTCTATAGGGTATCAAAATAACTCGTAACAATTACGATTAAATCAATATCTTTAATCGTACATAACAAAGTATTCATTATGTCATCATCCCATGATACATAAGATTGATTAGACATTCTAATCAATATCTCTTTCAACAAAGGAATCATCTTTTATGAAAGATGAATACAATATATAAGACACACACTAACTGTCAAACAATTATACTAACTGTCATACAGATAGCCTTGGTGTGTCCTTTATTAGATCATATCTAATGCACGAATAATATGAGTATCTCACATGTCTCCCAGTTTTATATCATATATACAACTTTATATCAAATATAACATAGACTACTCCTACTGCTTTCACGGAGTAAAGAAGATTTAGGTAAATCTTTTACCTCACAAACATCTCATTATTACCATAATAATGATAATGTCATTAGGATATATAACACTATAAGGAAATTTGTATGCTCCCACTAACCCTACTGTCACACATGTATTCTCTATACTTTGATAAAATCAGACAATCTGACTGATATCAAAATTAAAGAACATGGATTTCCGGAAAGCTCACCCGAGTCTATAATAGGCTATATAAGCTAGTATACCAAACTGCAATATCAGCAGAACACAAACTCTAGGGCCATTCCAGAATGTATTCTTCAATCAAAGAAATCACAACTGATCTCTTATCCGAAGAAGTCATTCAAAAAACGCCACTTTGTATTCTTTAGCTAAAATACACAATTTAATATCAACATTAACCAACAGATCTTAAATTGTTCAATCAGTGCGACTGGAGACAAGTTTCCTCATAATCTACAATAGATTGTTGAGTATAACCTTTCTCACTGTCATAATATAAAGGTCAAACCTTTAATAATCTCACAATGCTTTTATTGCGCAAACAATTAGCATATTTTATGAACTATTCATATCAAAAGCTTAATCAAGTTCAAAACTTAATCTAAGTTAGCTATGAACAATCTTAGATCTATGGTTTAATGCTAATTTCCAAAATCGATATCAAATATCGTTCCCACTATAAGTTATAGTATAGCTTTCTTCGATAAGAAACAGAACCATTAAGTATCAAATACTTTGCAAATGATTCGGACATCCTAATGAACTAATATGGAAGTAATAAAAAGGTATTTTCATCTTATTAATTATGTAGTTCCATTTATAGTTTATCACTCTTACATTTGACTTCAATAAGTCAAGTCTTTTCTACAATGGTCAACATCTGATGTTACACACTAAGTAATAAAATAATTTTATTACTCGGGATTGTAGAAAAGATATTCTACCAAATAAAATATAATATTCTATTAAATATAATAAATGATAAACTTCTACTCGTACCTCTTAGGCGCGAGTACTTTCAATTATATAACCATTATACAAAAGAAAGATTCAAATCTTAAATATTTCAAGATTCGAATTTTCTACTTGTACATATCATATACGTAACTGTAGAAACTAATGGAACCTTAATTAAATGGATGAATAACTGTTTCTGGAGCATATCCCTAAAAGTATTGAGACTAATTTGGTAACACTCAATATCAAGCGAATCAAATCATATAAGATTCGATTTCTCCCATTAACCAATTCCATTACGATGGAATCGTAGAAGAATAATATTGAGTAAGAATCATATTCCTTCAATAACCTTAGAACTAATTACCATAAATTCATATGTTTGATCATATCAAACATCTTGAACAATTCAAAAACTCACGATGAATTTTAAAGATACAATTTTCATAACTTCAGATTGAATATCTTTGAACCAGTCAAAATATTCTATCCGCGTTTCATCAAAAATACGTAACTAAGTCACGACGATTCATTGACTAAGTTACGAAGTAAAGAAAACTACCATAAGCAATTTACAACTCATTAAAGTACATACATCCAATGTATCAGTTTAATAAATTTTCTGGTCCAATGATAATCATTAGTTTAATGAGATTTAATCATCTTTCCGAATACAATATTCATTAAATGGATAAGGATATGTGGTGTGATCTAGTATCATACCATAATTTACCAAATGGATAAAGCATCTAATACTTAAGTGATAAAATCTCATAAAATAGTGTTCTAAGTTATTTAATTAACAAGATATTTTTCTTAATGTTTATATATTCGTCAATGACACTACTAGTTGTATTAAGATATATAATAATTGTTTATATAGAACAAGTAACTATCCAATAGTTACAAGTTCTAATATTAAATATCAAAACAATCATTCAACAATATTTTAAATAACTAGACTGTAGATCTGGTATCCAATACCTATAGTTGTCATATTGTGGAAATCAATATTTTCTACACATAATTATACGCATCTTCTTTCTTTAGCTTTATTGTTTACCTTGAACTATTTACAACATTTACAAATAATTGAAAAGAAAATAGTGTCGGACATGTGATTCTGAATGTCACTAAAGCTAAGAAACGTCATTATCTGATAAACAAATACCTAATGGGGTTTTCTTAATGCCAGTGGAGAATTTCAAAACATGAACCAATTCATGTCAATCTCTTACTGCATAAGAAACTATTCTCTCTAAAATGATTATATCATAGCCTATTCTAATATAGAACCTATTCTAGAATTCTGCAACCATAAGTGAAGTCAGAAAACATATATAAAATATGCATGCAATGGATAAAAGTTAATTCTATCTAAATAATAGAATAAGGAAAAAAAACATGAGCGACAATTTTCATAATATTACACACTGCATTAGTTATGGATTTTTAACCTAGCAGTGCCTCCCACTACTTTACCTAATACCGTAATCCCCAACGGAAAATGAGAATTCAATAATTAAATCAAATTCCATAATGGGAAGTGTACCCCATGAATATATTTTTGACTTACAACTTTGGCACGTTCTCGCCTACGTATATTCACGGGTAGACAACTCATTGTCAATCACACTCGCTATGACTTCTGATTTTTTCCTGATCATTTCTCGTTGTGACAGTTTTGGCACATTCACATGAGGCGTATCAAGGCTTCACTTGTCAATGACAAACTCAAGCTATCGATGTAGTCCTGATAGCTTTGGCACGTTCAGGATTTCCACTTTCACTTGAATTTATTCCCTTTTCATATAAGTTCTACCGGTGCAAATGAACTACCTTCAACCATAACTGCACAAATTTGGCACGATACAGCTATAGAATCATGAAATCATTCACATCCATATTGACAATTCGAACGAAGAAATAAGTATTCCTAATACTAGTCACTTTATAAAACCTTATTTAATAGAGATTTTCTAAAAGATATAATTCACTTTATTTAATCAAATTAAATAGATACATGCATGTAAAAAGTAAAGATTAGATTAAATATCAAATTTAAAGGGCTAATCACATCATAGGTTCAGAATCAGACTCGCCATGATACCATTTTGTTGGGTTTTATCAGGGCGGCGCAGCGAAAGAAGCGGGGGTTCGGGCGAAATCGTATTTTAAAAATTTTAAACTTACGAATAAATTACTCAATATCCAATATTAATAATTCATTCGTATTTCACATAAACATATTTATTTGATATCAAATAACGACATAAATAATATAGAAACACCGCGAAACTTTTACAAAAATATTTTTTTCCGTAAAATAGCATAAAACGCGTTTCCGACCGAAACGATCGACCAGTGCACATGGGGGTTGATCAAGTCAGCCCCAAAAATATTTGGACAGTTCGTGGGCTGCTCGAACAGCGAACATTGACCAGTTTACTATTTGGGCAGTCGTTACCCGGTAACGCCGTTTTTCGCCGTTTTCCCGTATTTTCACTTCGAAATAATTTCCGATAATTATTTTTCTTGGGGAATTAAAATAAACTCATTTATTTTAATTATCCAATAATTAAAAACTGAAATTTTACACAAGAAATCATATTTCTTGAAAATTATCGTTTGACCCCTAAACTTTGCATTTAGTTTATTTTAATCTTCAAATTGTCAAATGTAATTTTGGATGATTCCAAATTAATTCTAAAATGATTTTCAACATGTCCAACACATCAAAATACAAATTGCAACAAAATCCCCACTAAAAGACAAAATTACCGAGACACTCCCAAGGATTTCAAATTTTAAAATTTAGTCCAATCTTATTCAAAACAAGTTAATATCAATTCCAATCAATCCTAAATTTGATATACATCATATATACATCATAATACATCACATATATGAAAAATCCAAAATTGGAGTAGGTAAGAACCATAATTTCTCAAATTACTCAAATTGATCAATTTACACTAAATTGAATAAATTCAATACTTTAACACATCAAACAAGTATCACCATTTGAAATAACACAAGAATAATTCTAGGTCATAAATGAGTAGCCTTAAAACTCTATAATGGCAACTTGATTACTAATTAATCAAAAGAATGCTTAAAAACCAATTATAAGCATACTTTGTTAATAAACATGCAAACATCTTTCCAACAAGTCTTAAAATAATTTAATTACATATTTAAAGAGTAGAGAAAATTCTAAGCAAAACATGTTGAAGCTTAGAAACATGGAAATATTTTTCTAGTTGAAGAAAGTTGGAAAATACTTACAAAATCAAAATTTCCTTAAGTTTTTTCCTTTGTTCTTCAAGCTTTTCTCTCAAACTTTACTTGTAATAATTTAGGTATCTTCTTTTTAATTCAATAAAATGAAACAAAAAATCCTTATATATTTTCCTACAATTGCCGTGAAAGGCAAAGAAAATAAATATAAGATTTTTTTAATTTCATTTCAATTCATTTGATTAGTTACTTGTTCTAAATGATAACCATTACCATAAACTAAATCCAACAAGTGTTACCAATCAAATGGTGCCATTTCCTAACATCAATAATGATATATGATATTTATATTTTAATTAATTTAATTATTTAATAATTAAATAATTAAATACAAGAATCTTAAATATATGTATTATATTTACATTAAATATCTCAAATACATATATTAATGATATATGTCAAATATCATAATTTGACAATTAATTAATGTGTATTTAATAATATCAAATATTAAATTCAAACACATATTATTAGAAAATAACGATTAGGTCCATTTGCATGTATTTTCCGTTTAACCGTTAAACGACTTATAAATAATCTCCATTATTCATAAAAGTTATCATAGTGCTCTACGAGTATATTTCATTAGTGAGACTCTCTAGATTCAGGTATATCCGTCATGAAATCCAATTTCGTATCCATAACTCACCCACCCGTAAATTATGACGACCACATATACACTTACTGAATCATACTGGTTGAGGTCATTGCATATGTATAATCCCTACATCACAAGTATCGGATTATCCCAAAGATATAAATATAACGTCAAATCTCTATAGGTATAATCCTGTCGACGTATCTATTAGAAATCTTCTAAATAACACTTGAAACTTACTTTCGAAATATACCACAACCATGGATTTAACAGATTGCTAATCATATAATGAATACCTATGCCCTCTACACAGGACTGACGGATCCTATCTTGATACACACATGATATCATGAGCATGAGTCCACACCCAACGAACATGCGGAGGTCTGATCTTAATAGATCGGTGACGTGACTTCCATCTAAGTGTGGAGGATAACTCATATATCCACAGTGGTATCTCAAGTCAAATAATCATTATGCTACTTAACCCGAGAAGATTCTTATTGACGGTTGTGTATCATATATTAGGTAATCTTCGGTGAGTCGTTCAGCGTTTATCAAATAAACACCTACACATCTATATGAGTCTCCCGAGACTCATTGTTCCTTGGGATAAACCATCGGACTAAGTTCGATAACGACATGTACTGGTCTCATCGGATTTTACTAACCGACCTGTGTTAGTAAATCTTGACCATGAATTTAATTTGATAATATATTTCTAGTAATGACACTTCCCAATGTTAATTACAAGCTACTTTGTAATTGCTCACTACATTAGATATTATCAGGTTTTGTCTAATATATATATTACTAAACATGATTTAGTTTCAATCTAATGAATTAGATCAAATATAGATAATAAAAGACAAGAGGTGCAACCATAATAAGTAATATTATGCAAAATGGTATTGCTCGTATTCATGAATCAGACATAAATACGATCCAGATTGGAACTCCGAACACCAACCCTAAAATATCATCATTAGTGTAAGGGTGTCCATACGAAGCTCAATAGTGCACATTGACAAGTATACACCTAGAAACACGTCTTAATCCAATATCGTCATTAGTGTGGGGATAAGAAACGGTTCATGACCAAACTAGGAGTCACATGAAGTGATTAACCTTGGAGGTCTACCTAATGAGTTTATAAAGGCCAATATCATCATTAGTGTGAGGCTGGAGTAAATGTCATGGGATCCACTTCCCGCTATGAAATTTTGATAGTCAAATTTCTATTTTTCCATTAATGGAGATTACAAAATTAAGTAAAGTAGTGGAAGGGCAATAATAAATTTAAAATTCCATAATCAATTAGTGTTATTATTTTGAAATGAAAATTGTTCTGCTACTATTTCAAATGTTGTCTTGTAGATGGTTGCCGCTAATCCATTGATGAGACTTTTGGATACCAATAAACTAAAAGGAGCCGAGACTATTTTGAATGGGAAATGAACATACGCCTTGTCTTAGAGTTTGAAAAGTTGACTTATGTCACTGTCAATCCACTGCTTGTTGAAATCAATCCTGACGCCACTCCAGAAGAGTGAGAAACTTTTAATAGATGGAAGGATGATAACTTTAAGATGAAATCCTACATTTTGGGATCGATGGTTGCAGATTTGTTGAGACAGTACATTGAAGTACCGGATGCTTGGAGCATCATGCGAACACTCAATGAGTTGTTCGAGGCAAATCAAGAGATCGAACTTTATCAAACGTCTAAGGAATTATTTCGTGCTGAACTCAAGGATGGATGAGCTGTTAGCATTCATGTTTTGAATATGATCGACCAGATTCGATACCTAAAACGACATGCCATTGTGAGTGATGAATGACTGGGCCGTATTTTGATTATGTCTTCTTTGCCTAGTTCTTATGCTGACTTTGTATTAAACTTCCATATACACTCGATGCAAGCTAGCTACGAAGAACTTCATAACATATTACACACGGCGGAGTAATATTTGAGGAAAGACAACCCCACAGTGTACATCCATAGTGGAGCTGGCTCTTCAAAGACTTCTAGGATGTCAAAGAAAATAAAAATAGGGAAGAAGAACATTGCAACGAAGAACTCCAAGAAGCGCAAAGGCGTAAAATCGCAAATAGCTCGTGATCAATGTCTACATTGCAAGAAGTTTGGACACTTCAAGTATGAATGTCCAGAGCTGATAGGAAAAGCAGGACCCTCAAGTACGCTTTGTATTTTTCCAATTATTGACATCATATTGGCCTTAGATGTAAATAGTGGATGGATGTTAGACATTGGCAGTCATACTCATATTTGCAACTCCCTGCAAGTAATGAGAGTAAAAAGAAGGCTGAATAAATGAGACATTCAGCTTAGAGTTGGCAATGGCGAGACATTAGATGTTAAAGCCATGTGAACGATTGTTTTAGATCTCCTCAATGGTTGTAAATTAATTTTACAAGACTGTCATTATGTACCTTCACTTATCAGACAAATAATATCACTGCCAATATTAGATAAAGAGGGATATAAAATAAATATTAAGGATGAAACTTTATGTTTATATGATAAAGATAATTTATTGAAATATGAATGTTCTTTATCAAACGGTCACTATGTTTTGGAAACATATAGAGATGTCTTTAATGTAGAGGAAAATACAAGTAGGAAATCTGAATTAAATAATACTGAATTATTGCATATAAGATTGGGCCACATAGGTGTTAGACGTCTATCCAAATTGGTAAAGGATGATTTGATTGAAAATTTTACCTTAGATCATTATCCGATTTGTGAGTTATATATCCAAGGAAAGATGACAATGCCCCATTTCTAAGTATTGGACACCGTGATGGAGATTTATTGGAGATAATACACAGCGATGTGTGTGGTCCATTAAATTATGTCGCTCATGATGGTTCAACATACTTCGTGACTTTCACGTATGATAAGTCTAGATATGGTTATATCAATTTGATGAGATATAAATCTGAAATATTTGACAAGTTCAAATATTCTGAAACGAAGTAGAAAAATAAATCAGTAAATTCATCAAGTGTCTTCGATCAGATCAAGGCGGTGAATACATGAGTGAATAATTAAAAAATTATTTAAGGGAGAATGGAATTTTTGCCTAATATAGCCCTTCAGGAACACCTCGACACAATGGTGTGTCTGAGCGTAGAAATCGTAATTTATTGGATATGGTGCAAACAATGATGAGTTACACATATCTTCTTATTACCTTTGGGGTTACGCTTTACTTACTGCTGCCCATATACTTAATAGAGTTCCATCGAAAGTTGTTTCTACGACCCCTATCAGATATGGTTCGGTAGAAATCCAAGTCTTAGGCATTTAAAGATTTGGGGTTGTCCTGCATACATTAGAGTTGTGCAGCCGGTTAAACTAGCACCCATGGGGTATAAATGTAGGTTCATTGGATATCCTGATAATTCCATGGGTTATCAATTCTACGATTCCAAGCAACGAAGTGTATTTGTTGTTTGTTTTGCCACTTTTCTTGAAAAGTAATTTTTGAGAGAAATTGGGAATTATAGAGAGATTAAACTTGATGAGTTTGATCCCAACATTAAGGAACCGGAGATAAAATCAGAGATCCAATTAGGAGAAAGATCTACAACGCAAGTTATACATAAGTCAAATAGAATATCAAAGCCTTCTGAGAGATGGTTTTTAACATCAGATGTGAGCCTTGATGTTTTCCTCTTAGAGGAAACAGTTCCAAATACCTCTAAGGAAGTGATATTAGATATCGATCCGGGAAAATGGCAGAAAGCCATGAAATTCGAGATGGATTCTATGCATGACAATCAAGTCTGGGACTTAGTTGAACTTCCTGCATGAGTTAAACCTATTGGTTGTAAATGGGTTTATAAAAGGAAGCGTGGGCCCGATGGAAATATGGAAACCTTTAGGCCCGACTGGTAGCGAAAGGTTACACTCAACATCCTAGTATTAACTATGAGGAAATATTTTCACCAGTAGCCATGATAAAATCCATTAGGATTCTTTTAGCCATTGCTACATATCACGACTATGAGATATAACATATGGATGTGAAAACCGCTTTCCTAAATGGATTCCTTGAATAGGATATCTATATGGAACAACCAGAGGGTTTCGTATTCAATGAGACTTCAAACCTGGTTTGTAAGTCCAAAAGTATATTTATGGACTTAAATAGGCATCTCGAAGTTGGAATCGTCGTTTTGATGAGATAATTAGATTAGCTAGATTCATTAAGAATGAAGAAGAATTATGTGTTTATAAGAAAGTGAGTGGGAGCATGACAGTTTTCCTAGTCTTGTATGTAGATGACATCCTCAGCATAGGAAATGATATAGGATTGATGCAAAGTGTGAAAGACTATCTCTGTAAAAACTTAACCATTAAAGATATATGTGAAGCTTCATATATACTAGGTATAAGGCACTACCGGGATAGAATTAGGAAGCTTATAAGGTTGTCACAATCGACGTAGATAGATAAGATGTTAGAAAATTATGGTTTTACCAACTGCAAGGCATTAAATGTACCTTTCCGTTATGACATACATTTTTTAAAGAAAATGGTACCTCAGACAGAGGAAGAGAGAGTTAGAGTTTCTAACTTGTCATATGTTTCTTGTATTTAAAACATAATGTATGCTATGATATTGTAACGACCGGTGGTTTTTCTACTGTATATAACTATATTGTTACGAAAAGGGACGAATTCACGAAGAATAAAATATATTGAGACCCAAATATACTCGTGAGATGACTTTAGGGATGATCAGTTAATCCCTCAAAGTCCCAGGACGAGACTATACGATGTTCCCCTTTACATAGCCCATGGTATTTTGGGCGTAACTCTTTCGTATGACCTCCTATTTTTATGAATTTTATATCATCCGAAAGGTGATTGTAGGCACTGCATTTTTGCATATAAGTCCCTATGATGAGTCTCATTTTGAGATACTACCTTTTAAGTCACGGAAGTCGCGGGAAACGGACATCGGAAGGGGAAATTCAGAATAAGTATGTCATCAGATTCATTTCACAAGTTCATTGTTTTCGTTCGTGCTGCGTTCGTGACCACGTTCAAACGTCAGGCAGATTGTGGGTGTCCGTGTAGCGTTCGAATCGGTGTTCGAACGGTGTCTGTATTTCTGGTTTTGCTGCTAGCCTCACACCCAAGCCCAATTAGCCCACCAAAGCCCATAAAACACATCCAAATTAATAAAATACATATTTAACACATGAGGAATTAAATAAAATCTAAAAATCATATACCAAATTAAAATCAATCAAATATATCCCTTCCTAATAAAACAAATATCATGCCTAAACCAAACAAATTAAATATATTATCTTCATAATTAAACCAAATTTTGTCTCCAATCAATTTTTTGCTTTCCTTGTAAGACACTAATTGGTCTCCTTCCTATTCAATCACATGGAAACCCTAGCCATTTGCCTATAAAAGAAACCCAATTCCAACACTTCCCCCTCCTAGCTCAATCTCACAAAAACAAAACAAAAAGCAAATAACCCTGAACCTCTCGGCCACTCTCTCTATCTCTCAAGAACCATATACACATCCCCTTAAACACCATCCACCACCGAAAATCACCAACCAAAAACACCACCAATGATACACGCAAAATAGCCTCATTCACTACCCAAAATTGATCACATAAATCCCCTCAAAACAGTCCCCTAACGACACAAAAAAATGCATCACCAAAACAGTCACAAAACCCCACTGTAACCACCGTAACTCACCCCTAAACAGCAGCCCTTTAACCACAAAAATAGTAGCCTACATATCAAAACAGTGACCGTAACATAGTAGCAAAACAGCAGCGAAACAGAGGGAAAACAGCAGCCGAACAGCGAAGCAGTGAAGGGAAACGTTGAACCAGTGAACCGGAGGAGTTGCGGAGCATCCACCCTTCCGACGACCGCGTACGGTACTTCCGAGAGTCGGCATAAAAGGTTAGACCTGAGGGCACTCTCCGTATTTATATTTATTCATCTTTTAATTGTTTTAGTTATTTATTTCGTATGAGAGTCGTTCATGGATGCATGTTGTGGCTTTGAATAAAATGGAAAATGTGTCGCCTCTTGTGGTATATAGGATGGAAACCCATACCTAAATTCCGTAGCCGAATCCGAATGGATGGTAGTGCGATCTGTACTTAGGATACAACTCAACGTACCACTTGAGCAAACGGCGCATATTTTGTTTTATGTTGTTTGATTCGTTTATTATCCGTTATTTAAATTTTGCATGTTATTTGTTTGTGTAATGATGAGATAAAGCGTATAGGCTTAGTAAGTTGGATTAAAGGTCCTCCGTTTCGAGGGGTTAAAATCCTTTACCACGATGCTTCCCCGCGCCGGATGACGTATATTCGGTTGAATGTAAGATGTGTTCAATCGGGTATACAAAGTCCGATATCATTGTCTTTATTTTCATATGCAATATGTTATTAGCGCATGGGCTTAGTAAGTTGGATTAAAGGTCCTCTATGTCGAGGGGTTAAAATCCTTTACCACGATGTTTTGCCGCGCCTTTTAGCCCGTTATTATTTATTAGGTGTCATCTATTCATCCGTTCATGTATGTGCCATATTGTTTACTGCATTTTGGAGGTCACTGTTGTAACCCCGTTCGAACGCATTTCAGAATGCCGCACGAACGCATGTTTTCTGTCTCAGTTCGTTCAAACGCGTTCTCGAACGCTACACGAACGCGAACCTTCTGTTTCTCATTCGAACGCGTTTACAAACGTTATTCGAACGCACACGTATTTCCTTTGTTTTTATCATGCATCAGGTCTGGACCCGTTCGAACGCGTTATCAAACGCTATACGAATGTGAACCTTCTGTTTACCGTTCGAACGCGTTTTCGAACGCTACACGAACGTGCATACACTGAACTGAGTCTTTTTCATCACATGTCATGCATAATTGTTTCTTAGGTGATTTCTCTTGTATCATGTATTCAATCATACTATTTGTATTCCTGCATGTATTTATTTGATATGTCCATGAGATGGTATTCAAGCATGATTTAGCCCATTTAGTTGTTCATTTTCAAGCATTATTAGTCATTTAATTTGCGTTTGGAATTTGCATTATGTTTAGGTTGTTCTTTGTTTTCCGCATTATATGATCGAAGTATGTTCATGAGATTGTCGTGTGCTATTGCATGTTTGCCGTTATGATGATTACTTTTGTGCATGTGAACTTAAAAATAGAATACTCCTTGGAAATAAATGTTGCTTAGGCTTGGTTAAATTATTACACAAATCATTTCATTACAACTGGCATAAGTAAGGGACCATTCTGAACCCAACGGTTTGAGGTCTTTCCTTGCGAGGGGTGAGTGCGGCCTTAAATCTTTGTCCCAGTTCACACCGGGTGGCGACTCTATTTTATTTCCCCGGTTTAGTCCCCCGCGGGCTACTCCATACTCCCAACCGGGCCGCGATCCCGGAACAGCATACGTCGCCCAGTTTCTGTGTCCCACAGTCTGGCGACTCCACTGGGGATAGAGAATCGGCCCCGAAATAATATCTTGTAATATTATGATTTGTGTTTTAAGTTAACCGTTCCTGTATTGGGTTGAAAGGGGTTTAATCAAAGGCAATTTTAAGGCTAGGTAATGGTTTGGTTTCTTCCTTCACTCACTACCTTTCTAGAAGGAAAAGCTGTGAAGGCACCTGGATAATCATGTACTTGTAGCTTAGTGTAATGGACTAATTTGGAGGACTCGTTGTTTATTCCTGTCACCAAGCGATAAGAGCCTAAGAGGCCTGGGTACTTAAGAGAGCCTCGCTCCACCCTCCCTCTGGGGAATCTACAACGGGAAATCCATTTGACAGTCAGTCACACACCATAGCTCGTTGGCACGTACCTTAGTGTATAAAAAAAGGTACGCTCACTTGGTCGCTCGGACCCTCGAGTGGGGCGACCTAGTTGTGGGTAATCCTTCGTCAGCGAGAGCCTTTGTCCACACCCCCGTAAACCCGCATGTGAACCTTAGTCGTAGAACTAATAATAATTATTTACTTGTGCTTGTGTTTGGGAACATGGTCGTTTGGATCCATTCGGACCTTTTGTCATGAGGTATGGGCTTGTTGGGCCATTTAAACTGGGACAAGAACATATCTTATGATGATTGGGCCAAAAGCTTCTAAAACGCCAATGGGCCATTATATGTTTGTGTTTAGGAACATTATCATTTGGATGCGGTTGGACTTCTTGCCATGAGATGTGAACTTGTTGGGCCATTTAAACTGGGGACGAGTTCACTCCTCTGACAGTTAGCCCAAAAGCTTCTAAAATGATGATGGGCCGATTTGTGTGAAAATTTT
This sequence comes from Zanthoxylum bungeanum, assembly GCA_019454045.1. NCBI lineage: Eukaryota > Viridiplantae > Streptophyta > Magnoliopsida > Sapindales > Rutaceae > Zanthoxylum > Zanthoxylum bungeanum. The sequence goes on from SKCR01030776.1 coordinate 78,689, forward strand.
AATGAGTTGATATATTCCTTGTATCGCATGCATCTCATTCATCTCATGCATACATATATCATGTTAACACCCTCTATGTCTAAAAGATATCATAGAGTCTCGTTGGGTTAGAGGAAAGACTCACTAAAAGACCGGTAAAAGATATGAGTACATCCGATAACGAGATATCTCGCATGGACCAACTGGAGAATGGTTTCGCCAAGATTACCGAGCAGTTGCAAGCCTTGACTACTGCCATGGCAAATATGGATGTGCCCCGTGCTGGGGGAAATTATGAGAATGTGAGGCGTGAAGAGCCTCTGAATGGGTTGGGGGATGAAATCCCCGCTTTTGATGATGACACAGCAGAGTATGCAACAGGCATAGTGATTGGGTCTCAGGCAGAATTTCAGAAGCTTCGGGATCAGGTTGAAACAGTTACCCGCAAAATGAGAGGTAAACATGAAGAGTTGTTAGATTATGAGGCAATGACCTTCGAAGAACAGTTGCCAGCTCAGTTCAAGATGCCGGGTCCATCTTCGACAATATGTTTCAGTTATGAGTTCAGTGGGCTTGTCACAGCGCCAGGTGCAGAAAATGTTTGGGATGTCACTTGAAGGGGCGCCGGTAGTTTAGTATCACAACCTTGAGAAAAAGGTTAAGGAAGATTGGAGGGAATTGGCAGATGCATTTCTGAAACAGTATGTTACAGACTTGGAGATTGATTTGTCACTCCGTGATTTGGTAAACACTAAGCAGAAGCCGGAGGAAAGCTTCAAGGAGTATGTGGATCGCTGGAGGAACCAGCTTCTGAAAGTGCAGACTCGGCCCTCAGAGAATGACCAGATCAAAATGATCATCAAGGGCACCAAGCCCTTTATTTATGGAAAGTTGAGGAGAATAACCTCCATGATTGCAGATTTTCGACAGTTGAGGGAAACTGTCATGGATATAGAGGAAGAAGAGGCTGAAAACAGGAAGTTTTATGGCCAGAATAGAAGAACTTTTGGGGGGCCTTCTGAGACCAAGCCCGCTACTGCCGAGGTTGCTACCGTCAAGAACAGGCGATTCTCCAATCTTGGTAGACCTTTGTCAAAGGTATTTGAAAAACTGAAGGTACAAGGACTTCTAAAACCTTTGGAACCTAGGCCATTTCCAAACTCTGTGCCACCGTACCTCAACCTAAACCAGTATTGTTACTTTCATCAAGAAAAAAGCCATGACACCGAAAACTGCACCCGCTTTAGGCATGAGGTCCAAAACCTCATTGACTCCCATAAAATACCCAATCCAGAAAAAGAACAACCCAACACACACATGAACCCTCAACCATAAAGCCACTCAACCGCCCAGGCTTCTTGCATTAAGATAAATGATAACAGTGAAGAACCATAGGCCAAGGAAGAAGGCAATGTTGCGAATGATGAAGTTATTTCTCCTAGTTTATTTGATCATGCAGTTATAATATAGACATTGATTTAGTCTACATGTTCGAACCATTTTCTTAAATGATAATAAAGACGTTCATTTCGCTGAATCTCTTCTGCAATATGAGTATATATGAGAAAAGCATTCAACCTTGGTACTACGAAATTCAGTGATGTTTAGAACACGGGGAATCCTCGGAATAAGCAAGCAGAAAAGATAAGATAGTCATTCAGAAATTGGGAAATGGGGGCAGTGAAAATATCAGACTTGGAAGGGAATTAGTTCACCGAGCCGATCAACATAGACAGATTGAAGCAGTGGCTTGCCTGAGGAAAAGAAGACTGAGCAGTCACGAAGAGAATTGGCAGAAGATCTAACCCGACGGGATAAGAACATTCATGCATGCATACACGTAACACATTTTGCATCCTTTTGTGTTTGTTTTTTTTTTGTGTTCACAGGTTTTGAAGAAGAAAAGAAAGCGGCAAAGAACAAGCTAATCAGAAACGGTGAAAAGCACAGTATCAGATTCGGGTAATAATCCCAGGGTTGAGGCCCATTTGAGTTTGAGTTTTGGGTATGGCACTCTGGGGGCGAGGCCCACATTAGCATCAACATCAGTCTTGCCGGGTATGGCACTCTATGGGCGAGGCCCACATTAGTTTCAGTATCAGTCTTGCCGGGTATGGCAATCTGGGGGCGAGGCCCACGTCATTATTAGTAGCAGCCTTGCCGGGTATGGCAATCTAGGGTTGAGGCCCATATCAGTATCAGTCTGGGGTTGAGGCCCATATCAGTATCGGTCTGGGGGCGAGGACCACCTCAGTACCAGTTCAGGGCCGAGGCCCACGTCAGTATCAGCTTGGGGGCGAGGCCCACATCAGTGGGGATAAGTCCCAGGGTCGAGGCCCGCATCAACAGCAGTTTTGGGATGAGTCCCAGGGGCGAGGCCCACCTCAGTACCAGTTCAGAGCTGAGGCCCACATCAGTATCAGCTTGGGGGCGAGGCCCACATCAGTGGGGATGAGTCCCAGGGTCGAGGCCCGCATCAACAGTAGTTTTGGGATGAGTCCCAGGGGCGAGGCCCACCTCAGTACCAGTTCAGGGCCGAGGCCCACATCAGTATCAGCTTGGGGGCGAGGCCCACATCAATTTGGGATGAGTCCCAGGGTTGAGGCCCATATCAGTATCAGTCTGGGGTTGAGGCCCATATTAGTATCGGTCTGGGGGCGAGGCCCACCTCAGTACCAGTTCAGGGCCGAGGCCCACATCAATATCAGCTTGGGGGTGAGGCCCACATTAGTGGGGATGAGTCCCAGGGTCGAGGCCCGCATCAACAGCAGTTTTGGGATGAGTCCCAGGGGCGAGGCCCACCTCAGTACCAGTTCAGCGCCGAGGCCCACATCAGTATCAGCTTTGAGGCGAGATCTACATCCGCATCAGTTTGGGGTTGAGGCTCGCATATCAGTATCAGTTTGGGGATGAGCCCCAGGGTCGAGGCCCACATCAGCAGTAGTTTTGGGATGCATCCCAGCGTCGAGGCCCACATCAGCAGCAGTTTTGGGATGAGTCCCAGGGTCGAGGCCCGCACATCAGTATCAGTTTTGGGGATGAGTCCCAGGGCCGATGCCCACATCAGCAGCAGTTTTGGGATGCATCCCAAGGTCGAGGCCCACATCAGCAGCTGTTTTGGGATGAGTCCCAGGGCCGATGCCTACATCAGCAACAGTTTTGGGATGCATCCCAGGGTCAAGGCCCACATCAGCAGCAGTTTTGGGATGAGTCTCAGGGTCGAGGCCCGCACATCAATATCAGTTTTGGGGATGAGTCCCAGGGCCGATGCCCACATTCAGTATAATTCAGGAATAAAGCCCACATTCAGTACAATTCAGGAACAAAGCCCACAGTCAGCTCAGATCGGGGATAAAGCCCATATTTAGCAGTTCGGGAACAAAGCCCAGGGGAATAAAGCTCTATCTTAACACAGTTCGGGAACAAGGCCCAGGGGAATAAAGCTCTATCTTAACACAGTTTGGGAACAAGGCCCAAAGGAATAAAACTCTATCTTAACACAGTTCGGGAACAAGGCCCACGGGAATAAAGCTCTATCTTAACGCAGTTCGGGAACAAGGCCCAGAGGAATAAAGCCCACATTCAACACAGCTCGGGAATAAAGCCTAGGGGAATAAAGCCCATTTTCCAAGCAATTCAGGAACAAGGCCCAGGGGAATAAAGCCAAATCTCTACACAGTTCGGGAACAAAGCCTAGAGGAATAAAGCCCACTTTCAAAACAGCTCGGGAATAAAGCCCAGGAGAATAAAACTCTCTCTCAATGCAATTCGGGAACAAAGCCCAAAGGTCAAAGTATCTCAGCACAACAGGCAAGTCAAGTGGAAGTTGGCGAGCCAGGTAAGTGAAAATGCATTGCATAACTTTGATAGGAATGTCACTGTTACACATTACACAAGTCCATTCAAAGTGGGGGAGACTGTAGGCACTGCATTTTTGCATATAATTCCCTATGATGAGTCTAATTTGGAGACACTACCTTTTAAGTCACGAAAGTCGCGGGAAACGGACGTCGGAAGGGGAAATTCAGAATAAGTATGTCATCAGATTCATTTCATAAGTTCATTGTTTTCATTCGTGCTCCGTTCGTGACCACGTTCGAACGTCAGGCAGATTACGGGAGTTCGTGTAGCATTCGAATCGGCGTTCGAACGGTGTTGGTATTTCTGGTTTTGCTGCTAGCCTCACACCCAAGCCCAATTAGCCCACCAAAGCCCATAAACACATCCAAATTAATAAAATACATATTTAACACATGGGGAATTAAATAAAATCTAAAAATCATATACCAAATTAAAATCAATCAAATATATCCCTTCCTAATAAAACAAATATCATGCCTAAACCAAACAAATTAAATATATTATCTTCCTAATTAAACCAAATCTTGTCTCCAATCAATCTTTTGCTTTCCTTGTAAGACACTAATTGGTTTCCTTCCTATTCAAGCACATGGAAACCCTAGCCCTTTGCCTATAAAAGAAAATCAATTCCAACACTTCCCCCTCCTAGCTCAATCTCACAAAAACAAAACACAAAGCAAATAACCCTGAACCTCTCGGCCACTCGCTCTATCTCTCAAGAACCGTATACACATCCCCTTAAACACCATCCACCACCGAAAATCACCAACCAAAAACACCACCCACGATATACGCAAAACAACCTCATTCACTACCCAAAACCGAGCACACAAATGCCCTCAAAACAGTCCCCTAACGTCACAAAAAACTACATCACCAAAACAGTCACAAAACCCCATTGTAACCACCGAAACTCACCCCTAAACAGAAGCCCTTTAACCATAAAAATAGTAGCCTAAAACATCAAAAATAGTAACCGTAATATAGTAGCAAAACAGCAGCGAAACAGAGGGAAAACAGCAGCCCGAACAGTGAAGCAGTGAAGGGAAACGTTGAACCAGTGAACCGGAAGGAGTTGCGGAGCATCCACCCTTCCGACGACCGCGTACGGTATTTTCGAGAGTCGGTATAAAAGTTTAGACCTGAGGGCACTCTCCGTATTTATTTTATTCATCTTTAAATCGTTTTAGATATTTATTTCGTATGAGAGTCGTTCATGGATGCATGTTGTGGCTTTGAATAAAATGGAAAATGTGTCGCCTCTTGTGGTATATAGGATGGAAACCCAGACATAAATTCCGTAGCCGAATCCGAATGGACGGTAGTGCGGTCTGTACTTGGGATACAACTCCACGTACCACTTGAGCAAACGACGCATATTTTGTTTTATGTTGTTTGATTCGTTTAATATCTGTTATTTAAATTTTGCATGTTATTTGTTTGTGTAATGATGAGATAAAGCGTATGGGCTTAGTAAGTTGGATTAAAGGTCCTCCGTTTCGAGGGGTTAAAATCATTTACCACGATGCTTCGCCGCGCCGGATGACGTATATTCGGTTGAATGACAGATGTGTTCAATCTGGTATACAAAGTCTGATATCATTGTCTTTATTTTCATATGCACTATGTTATTAGCGCATGGGCTTAGTAAGTTGGATTAAAGGTCCTCTATGTCGAGGGGTTAAAATCATTTACCACAATGCTTTACCGCGCCTTTTAGCCCGTTATTATTTATTAGGTGTCATCTATTCATCCGTTCATGTATGTGTCATATTGTTTACTGCATTTTGGAGGTCACTGTTGTAACCCCATTCGAACGCATTTCAGAACGCCGCATGAATGCATGTTTTCTGTCTCAGTTCGTTCGAACGCTACACGAACGCGAACCTTCTATTTCCCATTTGAACGTGTTTACAAACGATATTCGAACGCGCACGTATTTCCTTTGTTTTATCATGCATCAGGTCTGGACCCGTTCGAACATGTTCTCAAACGCTATACGAACGCGAACCTTCTGTTTACCGTTCGAACGTATTTTCGAACGCTACACGAACGCGTATACCCTGAACTGAGTCCTTTTCATCACATGTCATGCATAATTGTTTCTTAGGTGATTTCTCTTGTATCATGTAATCAATCATACTATTTGTATTCCTGCATGTATTTATTTGATATGTCCATGAGATGGTCTTCAAGCATGATTTAGCCCATTTAGTTGTTCATTTTCAAGCATGATTAGTCATTTATTTTGCGTTTGGAATTTGCATTATGTTTAGGTTGTTCTTTATTTTCCGTATTATATGATCGAAGTATGTTCATGAGATTATCGTGTACTATTGCATGTTTGTCGTTATGATGATTACTTTTGTGCATGTGAACTTAAAAATAGAATACTCATTGGAAATAAATGTTGCTTAGGCTTGGTTAAATTATTACACACAAATCATTTCATTACAAGTGGCATAAGTAAGGGACCATTCCGAACCCAACGGTTTGAGGTCTTCCTTGCGAGGGGTGAGTGCGGCCTTAAATCTTTGTCCCGGTTCACACCGGGTGGCGACTCCATTTTATTTCCCCGGTTTAGTCCCCTGCGGGCTACTCTGTACTCCCAATCGGGCCGCGAGCCCGGAACAACATGTGTCGCCCAGTTTCTGTGTCCCACAGTGATATCGAGACCTACAACTTCGGAGTTGAACATTTTCCCAATTTCGGACTAAAAGCGGGTCAAAAATATAAATTCGGATGAATGAGTAATTTCAGACCCTGCAAAAATCTCAAATTTTCTCTATTTTTCTACACACTTCTACACAATTCCAAATATCATTTAAGTTCTACTATATAAGATTAGCACTATTCAAGGTTTAATGAATTTTTGGAAGCAAAAAGAAAGAAAGAAAGAATCAAGATGACGTGAAGGAGAGGGAAGAAATGAGAAAGGAAGAAGAAGAAGAAGAAGAAATAGGAAGAAGAAAGAAGATGGAGCAAGGGTTCAAGTGCAATTCACCAAGCAAAGAAAAGAAGAGAAATCATGGAAGACATGAGGGATTTTTGAAAACAATGGAAAGATGTAAGAAACCCATTTGACTCATTTCTTATTTTTAAAGTTTTTAAGTCTTGATTATTAAAATAGGTTGATTGGCTTGGTTGTGATAATGGTAGTGTGTATTTTTGACATTAAAAACCATGGAAACCATGATAAATCCCAACTTGTGGGTTTTGGGTGAAACTTGATAAAGTGTGTAATATGGATTAGAAATTGAATTATTGATAAATTGGGGGTTGATGTATGTTAAATTGAGTGTGTGATGATGTATTGTGTATTGGTTTTTAGTATGGAAGTGTTGGAATGAAGTAAAGTTGAATGATTTGAGCTTTGGATAAGTTTAGTGAAGCAAAAAAGAATCCTGACAAACCAGTTCAAGTCGCGACGCAAGAATGATTGCGCGTCGCGACGCAAGAGGAAAATGGAGACTGAAATTTGGGCTTGCGCGTCACGACGCGCAAGGGTTTGCATCGCGATGCTAGACATAGAATTTCCCCAAAATCAGTTTTTAAACCCCCAGTCCCACCCTAGCACGTTAGAGACCACCCTTGGGGTCTCGTATCAATTCATATATATTTTACATCAAGATATTATTGTGACAAGCCCCGTATGTAAAACTTATTGATATATCACGAAGCTTAGTTAGATATAAGGTTCATTTTACTTATATATATATATATATATATATATTCTAATCAAGTTCCTGATCCTAGATTATCCTCAGGTATCGCAACTCTCTTTGGTAATGGATCTAGTTCCAGCCAGTTTCCAAGCACAGTGAGAGGACTATTTTCTCTCAGAACTGATTTTATTCAACTGTTTTGAATTCAGACTTACTTTTAAAAGCATGTAGGGCATTAGACTGAATTTTACTACATGTGTTTCTCTTTTTATATAGACATACAGTGATGATTTATAAAGATTATTTTTCAGCATGAGTTTTGAGTTACAGATGTTTTTCAAACCTGAGTTTTATGTTTTCTGGGGTATGAGGGAAAAACTCGTCTCACTATATAACTTGAGACAGTATGGAATTGACGGACAGAGACATGTGCACATGTAGAGGACTAGAGGGACGGCGATATGTAACGCCCATAGATCCTAGTTTCAGAGCCAGGAGGGCGGCATAAGTTCGTGTACCTGGACTCTAGTTCAGAGTTTGGGTGGTAGCATAGATCCGCACCCAGTTCTAGATTGTGGCTTGTGGGACGGCGATACGTAACGCCCCAAGACCACCAGTTTCAGAGACAATAGTGGCATGCTTTGGGGGATGGCGATACGTAACGCCCCAAAGTCATGGATTTTCACTGCTGGCTACAGTTAAGCGTATGGGGGGACGGCGATACGTAACGCCCTTATACGTCAAGGTTTTCAGATACAGAGCAGCATAATTACTAAGTTTTTTGAAATGAAGTTTTTAGAATTCAGTTTTCAGAAATAGCTTTTTTAAACCAGTATTTCAAAAGCAGTTTTTAGAAAGAAAAGTTTTATTAAAGAGATTTCAGACGGTGTTTTCAGCAAAGAGATTTCATGTGAAGTGTATTTCGGAAACTTTAGTTTTGAAAACCTAATGTTTTGATTTTGAGTATTTCAGTTTTCTTGTCCACTCATTTAGATCGAATAGCGATCTAACCCCCCACTCCCAGTTTTCTATGGTTGCAGGTTTTCTCTGAGAACAAGCTCGAGAGGACGGATATTGATGCAGTCACTAGGGTTTGGAGTCCACCAGATCAAAGTCAGAGAGCATAAGAGTTCAGTCAGAGTAGAAGTAAAGTTGCATGCATATATTTATGTCGGATAAATCATTATAAGTGTTCCTTAGAGTGTTGAAAAAAGAAGTATGTTCTGAGTATACAGTTATGAGTAATAAAATCACATTATGTTGTTAAGTTGGGCTATGGTCCCTGTGTTGGGAAGCGGCCGTGAGTGCGCAGCAGAAAATTAAAAAATTATGATGCCGCTATCCCTTTGCCCAAGACTCATTTGTTTTGAATATTCTACAAGCCTAGGCATGTTACTATATATTCTAAGCATAAAAACTCATAAAACATGCAAAGAACATAAACCTAAACATGCTAACTATCATAAGAACTCTAATTAAAATAAAGAAAGAAAAAGACTTCTTGAACCGAGGACTCATCCAGTCCTCCCTCCAATCTACAAGCTTTTCTCGAACTCAGCAATCTCTTCCACGTTCCAAAGAGCCACCCAAATGTGTGGCCTCCAAAGGTGCACACACCAAAGCCAAAACTCAACGACAAGACTACGCCTTGAGTGCACATGTATTTTGCCCTTGGTGCTAGCCTATGAAAATACCTCAAAACTTTTAACTCGAGGTTCCTTTAGTCAATTAGACTTATGGATCCTCAAAATTAGTGGCTTACTCTTAAACTTTAGAGTTGCTTCAGTGGTGGAGTCCGTTGTAGTTGACTGCTTTGAGCTTTTCCAACTGACAGCTCCGCCATTCAAAGTAAACAGATATCCTGTTTGCGATCTGCTGTCATCCCTATCGGTCTGAAAGCTCGCATCACAGTAACCAATGACTTTCATCTCAGAACAATCTCTGTATGTCAAAAACACATCTTTAGTTCTTCTTAGATACTTGAGGATTGTTTTGACAGCTGCCCAGTGTTGCTCACCAGGATTTGCCTGATACCTGCTCGTTATGCTAAGAGCGTAAGAGACATCAGGTCTTGTACATAGCATGGCTATGGGTGTGCATTAATCGGTTTTAACCGATTAACCGAACCGTTTCGACCCATTTTTTCATAACGGTTCGGTTATTGTGATTAAGTCGGTTTTTGTGGTTAAAATTTTTAACTTTTTGGTTATTCGGTTCAGTTACGGTTATGAGATTCGTATAACCAAACCGACCGATTAACCGAAATATATACATGCTTCAAAACCCTAAATAAGTAAATAATAAAATTTCATAGACCGATTGTTAGATAAATTGTTAAAACCAAAAATTATAAAATTATTGACTATTAAGAAACCCAAATTTCATAATATTGGGTTAAATATTAAATTTGATGAATATGAATTTATATTTGTGTTAAATTGCTTTGTTGAATGTTGAGTTGATGAATTTATATTTGTTGGACTGGTTAATAACCAAATTAACCAAAACCGACCGAAATATAATGGTTAAATTGGTTAATGGTTATGTGTTATAATATGGTTAAATCGGTTACACATTTACTTAACCGAAAAATTTTGGTTCGGTTAAAAAATCAAGGATTAATCGACCGAACCGACCGATGTACACCCCTAAGCATGGCGTACATGATCGATCCTATTGCTGAAGCATAAGGGATCCTACTCATACGCTCTCTATCTGAAGGAGTATGTGGACATTGCTCCTTAGATAATTTGATTCCATGACAAGTAGGTAAATTACCTCTTTTGGAATCTTCCATTTTGAATCTTTTCAAAACTTTATCTATGTATGTAGATTGAGAAAGTCCTAACAACCTCTTAGATATATTACGGTAGATCTTAATGCCGAGGATGTAGGCTGCTTCTCCCAAATCTTTCATGGAGAAATTCTGAGATAACTATTGTTTGGTGGCTTGCATAATGGGATATCATTCCCGATGATTAAATGTCATCGATATATAATACAAGAAATATAACAACACTCCCACTACTTTTCCTGTAAACACAAGGCTCGTCTATATTTTTGATGAAGTCAAATTCTTTGATTGTCTCATCAAATCATATATTCCAACTTCTGGAGGCTTGCTTGAGTCCATAAATGGATCGTTTAAGCTTGCATAATTTATTATGATCAACCTTATATGCAAACCCCTCATGTTGTGTTATATAGACTTTCTCTACGAGGTTCCCATTAAGGAAAGCTGTTTTTACATCCATCTGCCAAATCTCATAGTCAAAGTGTGCAGCTAGTGCCAGTAAAATTCGAATGGACTTTATCATTGCAACATGCGAGAAGGTTTCGTCATAGTCAATTCCTTGGATTTGTCTATAACCTTTCACCACCAACCTAGCCTTATAGGTTTGGATGTTGCCTTCTGCATCAGTTTTACGCTTGTAAATCCACTTGCAGCCTATGGGTTTTATCCCTTCAGGTGCATCCACCAAGTCACAGACTTGATTCTGATACAAAGAGTCTATTTCGAATTTCATGGCCTCAAGCCACTTGACTGAATCAATGTCACACATTGCTTCGTCATAACTGGTGGGATCGTCATTACCAATGACCTGATCATGTTCCTTATCAATATGGAAACCATATCTTTCAGGCTCATATCTTTCCCTACCAGACCTTCTAAGTTCATAACCTTGTGGTTTTCCGTCGCTGCCCTTTTGAGGGGCATGGGTTTTAGTTCTATGTTAGTTTGTTCTTCTCGTACCTCATCGAGGTCAAGTCTACTCCCACTATATTTCTGAGAAGGAATTCATTCTCTAGAATTTAGCATTTCATGAGACAAATGTTCTTTGTTCATTTAGGACGTAGAACACGTATGCTCTTGAGTTCAAGGCATATCATACAAACTTACATTTAACTGCCCTATCATCCAATTTGTTAGTTTGTGTGAGCTTAACATATGTGTCACATCCCCAACTCTTAGATAACTAAGACTAGGACGTTTCCCAGACCATAACTCATATGTTTTTTGACTAACAGTCTTGGAAGGAACTTGGTTTAGTAGTAGTGTTGCAGTTTCTAAAGCAATACCCCAAAATGAAAGAGGTAGATCCGTGTCTGGCATCATTGATCGGACCATATCTAATAATGTCTGATTTCTCCTTTCGGAGACCCCATTATGCTGTGGAGTTCCTGGAGGAGTCCACTGGGAACAATGTCATTTTCTCTCAAGTAATCTTGAAATACGTCGCTTAAGTATTCACCATCTCGGTCAGACCTTAGTGACTTAATACTTTTATTAAGCTGGTTTTCTACTTCAGCTTTGAAGTCTTTGAATTTCTCAAAGGCTTCAGATTTGTACCGCATAAGGTACACATACCCATATCGCGAGTGATTATCGATAAAGGTAATGAAGTAGGAGAATCCACCTCTAGCGGTGACTGACATTGGTCCATTTACATCAGAGTGTATGAGTTCTATTGTCTCTGCTTCACGATGTCATTTACCTTTGAAGGGTAATTTGGTCATTTTACCAAGTAAACAAGACTCACAAGTTCCATAAGGTTCATATTTGAAGGGTCTGAAATACCCATCCTTATGTAGCTTAGTTAATCTGTTTTCATTGATATGACCTAAGTGACTGTGCCATAGAAGTGATTCATTGAGATTATTCGAGTTAACGTTGTATATATTAGAGGTTGAACATTCTTTGTTAGTTTGTAGGACATAGATACCATTATTCAAAATACCATCTAAAAATTGAAATGATGTTCTTTACTAGAGAAGGTACATAAACACAATCTTCTAAGTCTAAAACTAAGCCATTCGGCAAAACTAATGAATAAGTCCACACGCACAATGCAGCCAGTTTTGCTCCATTACCCATGCGTAAGTCAATCTCCCATGACGGAGTCTCCTACTGTTTCTCAGGCCCTACACATTGTTACACAAGTGAGTCCCATAACCGGTGTCAGACACCCAAGTAGAAGGTTCAGAGTTTTGAGAATATAGTTCAATTATATACAACATACCTGAAGCATTGGGCTTCTTGGCCTCTTGGGCTTCCCTAAGTTCCTTGGCTTTCAAGGATCTGCAGTCTTTCTTCCAATGACCTTTCTTTCCACAAAAGACATTTCCCCTTTCCATTTTTCTTCCCCACCTTACCATTGGGCTTTAGGTGATCTGGAGCCTTGGCTTTGCCCTTATTTTTCTTTGGGCCTCATGGCTTCAGGTCTGTATCCGTAAGCATGACGGAGGTTTTAAGCTCCGGTTTCAAGTCATCCTCTATTTGCTTTATCAGATTGTGCAATTCTGCTAAAGTAGCTTCTTTATTAGACAGATGAAACTGCATAATAAAGTTAGAGAAGTCTTTTGGTAAGGACTGAAGAATTAGATCGTGACCTATCTCATGATCCATGATGAACCCGAGGTTGGCCAATTTTTCAATGTGGCCAATCATCTTAAGCACATGTCCACTAACAGATCCTTCTTTATACCTTGTTTGGAATAAGGGACATGACACTTGGAATCTCACGGTATGAACGAAAGTTGCATATAACTCCTTCAAGTGAAAGATGATGGTTTGAGCATTCATATCTTCGTGAGCTTTCTGTAGTTCGTCCGACATAGAGCCAAGCATTATGCAACCTATTTTCTCATCATCATCGACGTGTTTCTTCCCAACATCAAATGTATTTTGGTTAGCATCTTCTGCGGGTTCAGGGGGAAATGGTCATTCAAGAACATAGAAAATATTTTCTTGTCGTAAGATAATTTTAAGGTTTCTAAACCAGTCATTGTAGTTGTCCCCTTTGAGCTTATGCTCATCAAAGATGGAACGAAGTGATACTCTGTTTTCCATTTGAATGTTTGTGAAATATTTTAACCCACCTGTTAAGAGAGAATGTTAAAATTAGGAATATGTTTTCATTAATGTTTCATAATAACATGGGCTTTTAATATTATGAATTTGCTCTCACTCAATTGTTTTAAAATTTTTAAGCAAATCACATCAACCCCAATATGATGGATTTCGTGTGGGCAAGGATCCCATTGTCATCATTTCATCCGACTAGGGCTGGTCGTTATAAAATACGATAATTAGGTAGGTCCCCAACCATTTATGATATAAATCACAATTCCTTGATCATTGGGTTGGGCAATCAAACATACAATAGCTTATGCTAGTCCTTGTGGACACCCAACCTTTGCCAGTAAGTTATAAGACCACGCCTAAGGGTCGTTGCGTCTTATGACTCAGAAAAGTCAAACCATTGTCAATAGTACGATTTAGGGACAAATTGGTATTGGTCAGTCCGGTAAAGCCTAGTCCTGCCAATACGGTTTAAGCCCTTTAGGTTTATACTTTACAATGGGAGGCAAATTTTAGACTTAAATTATTATTGAGGATTTTAGCAAGTTTAATTGAGTAACTGTCAAATGGATTCCTCCATTGAAAATTCCCCAGAGGGAGGGTGGAGCGAACTCTCTTAAATACCCTTACCTCTTAGGCTCTTATTGCCTTGGTGACAGGAATAAACAATAGATCCTCCAAATTAGTCCAAGACTTCAAATATGCTTTAAGGTAAGCCTTGAGTAAATGATTATCTAGATGTCTTCATAGCTTTTCCTTTTGGCTATAAAAAGGTAGTGAGTGAAGGAAGACACCAAATCATTATCTAACTCTAGTAATACCTTTGGTTAAATTAACTTTAGTTTGGAAAGTTTTATTAACGCTTGGTCCCACCCCACTTGTATCTTTTATAATGTCTTTTATAAAACAAGTGATTTATATTTATAAGCCTTAAAGGTAATAAATCTCTAAGTTCAACACGAAATAATTACTTAGCTAAGGGATAAGCAATACACTCTCTATTTCCTTAGAAAATCTCTAGATGCTTGCACCCTAAAATAATCAAGCAAATTAAAATCATACATAGAATCATCAAGAATATGAGTTTTAATATGTTGGAATTATTTTAGGCATTAAATAACTTTGATTAATATTTAATTATGATATTGCATTTTATTTTATCAAATAAATTTACTATTCACATTTTTTTACAGATGTGTGAACTTTAAATGCATTTTCACAATTCAAATCTTAATCAAATCATGCAAAACTTGTTCCTAAAAGTAAGTTCAGGGTGTTAGCTTTCCAACGAACTTTTACACACCCAATTTCGAGTTCAAATTAGAGAGAACTAATCAAAACAAAAACAGCGCTCTGATACCACTGTTGGGAAGCGGCCGCGAGTGCGCAGCGGAAAATTAATAAATGATAATGCCGCTATCCCTTTGTCCAAGACCCATTTGTTTTGATTATTCTACAAGCCTAGGCATGTTACTATATATTCTAAGCATAAGAACTCATAAAACAAGCAAAGAACATAAACCTAAACATGCTAACTATTATAAGAACTCTAATTAAAATAAAGAAAGAAAAAGACTTGCTTGAACCGAAGACTCCTCCAGTCCTCCCTCCAATCTACAAGCTTTTCTCGAACTCAGCAAGCTCTTCCACGTTCCAAAGAGCCACCCAAGTATGTGGCCTCCAAAGGTGCACACACCAAAGCCAAAACTCAACGGCAAGACTACGCCTTGAGTGCACGGGTATTTTGCCCTTGGTGCTAGCCTAGGTAAATACCTCAAAAATTTTAACTAGAGATTTCTCTAGTCAATTAGACTTAAGGATCCTCAAAACCAGTGGCTTACTCTTAAACTTTAGAGTTGCTCACTTATAAACCCAAGATATGAAAGGTTTTGGTGTAAAAACTTTGTAAAGAATTCTTTGGGTTTATATAGGTGCTCCAAAGACAACAAAATTAATTAAGAATCAGATGTGGGATAGATGCTAATTTAATCTAGTGGTTTAATGAGATTATAAAACCCTAATAAGAGTTTGGGTCGAATTGGAATTCAAAACAAATAACAAATAAAAAAAAACACATATTTTATTTATTTATTATTATCTTATTCATTTTTCCAATTCCCAAAGTGCCCCTATCGTCATTCACCAATCCCTAAGCCACTTTGGAACCTCATAAATGATCTATTCAATAATTAAACACATTAAACCATTTATGAACAATTCCTACAGCAATCATATATGCTGTTAAATTTATAATGTGCACTGTTAACCATGATTTCGAATTTGTTGTGCGTGACCTTTTGGGTTCCCCTTAAGTTGGACATGAAATATCGTGATAATTTAATCGAACATAAATTATCCTCCAATCAGATGGTCGTTTTATTTCAATGACCAAGGTTGACATCTAGCAACATGCCAAGGCCCCCAAATGAGAAGGAAAGATATATACCCATTCTGTATGCGATTTACATATGATACGGTCCATCGCCTCATTGTATCCCCACTGTTTGACCTAGGGTATGGAAAGTGTCTACCCATATAGTCAAATGTATGATGTTGATAGTGTCATGAATCACGTTAACCCAAGAATCTCATATGATTCTTCCGCTGCGGCCACAGTCTCAAGCACTGATCACACATATCAACCCGTAAACTGGAATACTACTCTTATAAGAAAATATTATCCGAGAGAGTGGCGATTCTCTGTTGTATTTTTACAAACTTCATGTGTTTCAACAAATGACCCAATCATACCCTTATGACCAGATCTTTTGAACCGGGGAAGGAGAGTGTCAAAGTTATTTGATCCACACATAAGATTGTAAAGACCTCAAGTCTAATGACTAGTTATATAATCGATACATGAAAGTTCTCACAGACACATGGGATAAACACTCCATGTGAAAACTTTCGGCGGTCAGTTCGATGGACACGAGCAACTCATGCATCCATGTGATACACCAAGCGGACGGATCTCCGCTAGTAGCCTATGAGATCGGCAACCCCACTTAAGGGCGGATCATATCATCATGCTAGTCTCTCCGCTTTGTGAACGCCCAGATTATTCACAAAACTATGACTAGGAACGTTTGAGAGTAATGATTCTCATAAGGCGTGGAAGCCATCATCTTATTACTCCAAGGGCTTTATTACAGTGTTTGATGATTCATATAATTTATATAAGACACGTATAATAATTATTTCCATTTTATTAATTAATGAAAATATTACAAATACATGTACATATAGCCCATCCACAAGTTGGGTATAGGGCATATCTCTAACACCTTGTACATGTTTTTGCATTTAGACAGTTTAATAGTGAAGAATATAGTCAAGGAGTCAGAGGCTTATGGGGTTAGCACTGCTATCCCCTGCCGGTGACATCACCCAGATCGGTGATGTTAGAAAGATGGTATCAGAGCCTAGTCTAGGGTGTCATTGACTACAGTGGGTAGAGTGTTGTGGTTGTTGTCTGTTTAGTTTGTTCGTGATACTAGTATGTAGGGAACTACCTCTCCAGTATCCGATCCTCGGGTATGTCCTCAAGATCCTCAGACAGGTTAGTAAGTATTTTCAAGTCTTCTGAATCATTT